>JAZDUH010000458.1:27327500-27380000 GCA_036419115.1 Scarus forsteni
ATGATAGAGGCTACACAGAGCAGAAACCTGTTTATTAAGTACGTTTTGTTTACCAATGCATTGAGCTCATATGGTAGCAGCTTATTTTTTCATTTATGTTATAGATGTTTATGTTATTTTATAAAAAAAGAGGTGATAAACAATTTGCTCTCTCTCTTTACCTCAGACTCCTCACAGATAAAAGAGAGTGTGCAGTGATCTTACTCCCCACATTAAAGCATTGTATGAGGTAAGACCCCTTTACTTTTAGCTTTTAAGTCCAAACTGGTATTTTTTCCTCCTCATGATGTCTCCATGCCAGTTTTCCTTTCTCCATCCTCTGTGCTCATATGCAGAATCATTTGGCTGGCAGAGTGACAGAAGGAGGAGGAGGGGAGATGTCATGGTTGGATGCAGGCTGCTCCAGCATGAGCAGGTAAAATTAAAAACGAGAGACTAAACAGATTTGAAGTGTTACATACACAGTAATGCAGTCTTCTACAGTTTTGAGAGCCACCCTCAAATGACCTCACAGGACCTCAGTGTTATTCTTTGGGAACTTTGCAGGTATGCACTTAAACATGAGCACTTGATCAGACATTATTTAGCAAAATTGCATCATATTTATTATCCTAGCAAAATTAAAGTGCTATTCTTGCTTTTCATGCTTCATCTACATACAAATGTTGGGATTTATGAAATTTCAAGTTTATCAATTATGTTTTTATAATATGAATGTCTATACGAAAAACCACTTCATGCATCTGATCCAAAGTCCTTTTAAAAATCTCCACATAAAATACATGGAATGTTTATGTTTTTCCCATTATTGTTCATGCAACGAAGGGATAACAGAGTCCCTAAAAAACACTGAACATCTGCCCTCCTTTATTTTCTTTTAAGAAAATGAGGGAAAAGTTAAGAGTTTTTTAATGTTGTTGTGTGGATATATAATTATTTTGTCAGGAGAGGCATGAAAGCTTTCATGGTTAGTGTTACATTTATTATGTCACTTGTTATGAAAGATTACAGAAGTGGTATAACAGCTTAGGATATGGATTAAAAATGCTAATCAAAAATATTTTCTTTGTGTGATCATTAGGAAGCTGAACGTGAGTACATCAGTTCAGAAGTCTACATGCCATGTGTGTGTGTGTGTGTGTGTGTGTGGGTGCTTGGTAACAGAAGTGGGAACTGATGTGCAAGAGCTGGGTTGCAGTTGCAGCTGTGCTCAATCTTCAATCAGGTCTGTTAAAAATACTGGGCTTGAACTCTATCACATTACCAGATCTAAGGGTGTTTTCACATCAACCATATTTAGTGCGCACCAAAGAACGTTTGGCCCAGGGTTTGGTACGTTAGTATGAATGTCAATGCAACCACCAAATCAGCCGGTCTGAGACCTCCATGAAGAGGTGGTCTCGATTCACTCCATCTCCCTACACTTGTTGGAGTTTCACTGGTGTAAAACCATAGACTGTAAAAAACATGGACGCCATGTCGCTGGGCTTTTGTGAAGCTGCCGCAAAAACTGCTCCCCCTGGTGACTGGCTGCAGTATAGGTCAAATCTCCGTCTCCCTCATTCATCTGAACGGGCCGTAGTGAAACTTCAAAAAATTAATACACCTCGTAGAAATATTTCTCCCATTCGTATGCCGCGCCGCAGCACGGTTCGAAACAAGTGGGCCTAATGTGAAAGCACCCTTAGACTCACACATCCATTCCCTGGCTCAGCTCCTGCCTCATCCACATTCTGGCTTCCGCACCCAACTTCAAATCTTTTCACAACTCCGTCCCCTAACCCACAGACCTCTGAATCACCTCTCATCTCTGCAGACCCTGATTAGCCTCTGGGTTTCCCAAGCATGACAAAGGACAGGCTAGTCTGCCTTGTCCTTCTCCCCCCCGAGAATTCCCACCTGCCCAACCCAGCCCATTCCCCATTCAACTGACTTCCATTTCAACTTTTTGTTATACATATTCTTAAAGGCCCACTATGTAAGATTCTGGCTTTCAGCTCTCTAGGGGCCTCTATGGTCGTTCAATGTAACTGTTCCCTGTTGTATACCAACTTGCATTTGTTGACCTACGGAGGAAGGAGCAGAGAGCTGACAGGACGCCCTGAGAGACAAATAACCACGTGGACTAATAAGGTACAGTCTGATCATGTTTCTATTCAAATAAGTTATCATGAACTGACAAGTCAACATATAAATCGCTGTGATGGTACATCACCTTACAACAGGTGAGACTGATTGGACATACAACACATCTGAAAAATATTTCATAGAGTCAATAGTATGATCTATTATTTATGAAATGTTTGAATACCACAATGGCTGTTTTGTTGCAAGTGTTTTGTACATTTAATGAAGTCTATAGCCTTTGTAATCCACTCTAAATGTTTAATCTACAAGCAGATTTACCTGATTAAATTTATTAGGCATTTATGTGATCTGATCTCAGGGACACACGTTTAACTTAAAGATGAACTCGTGCAGATATTTACTGTGGCTTTTATAAATATCATTGCTTATTCATAATGTACATTTGAACATATGATTTAGCAGTCTAAGGAATGTGGAGATATCTCATAATTTGAACAATGACAAATGTTACTCAACCTATGGTTTGTGCTCTCTGAATACTTCTAGTTTGGTGTTTACATCTGTGACGTGTCCATGGCGAAAACTAATTAAACTGTTCTGCAGATCAGTTTATTTTAAAGAGCATGATGTTAGTGATACATCTTATTCATGGTGTAATTTGCCTAACACCTCTGGTGTCTGTGACTGCACAGAAGAAAAAAATGGAGAAATAATGTTCACATTCTTTTGTTTCTTAAAAAACTTTACTAAGCATTTTACGTAACTTCTTAAGGGGTGGTTGCACAAAGGGGAGGTGGGCATGACATACAAAAATCAACAACCACTGATTTAGATTACATTTTTATGTGAAAAGTTTTAGTGCAAGTTGTGACTGCAAAAGTGAAAGTAAGACTCATAAAGTGCTACACAACACACAAAATAGCATTTTACCCCAGATACCCTAAAGGCCAATGAATAAAATGAAAAATTTACCTGCAGATGAAACATGAAAACACATCAGCAACAGGAGTAAACTCCTCATGATTTTTTGTTGAGAGGTCTTGAGCTGAGGGTTGGCATATTAAGAGAATTCAGCCACTCTCTCAGCGGGCTCACTGAGGGGTTCATCCACAGGATGACTGCCCTCGAACTGGGATGTTGAACAGGAAGTTCACAGTTCACACAGCCTCTGCTGCCCCCCTGTGGTGAAAAGGAAGTAGGCCACCATAACATCTCTATAAATAAACAACATAAAAAAGGCCACGATTGTCATTTTAGCAGTACCTTTATTTACATTCTGTTTAAGTCTTCAAGAGATTTTCTTTCAAATCTTATCACATATGAGAGATTCAGGGATGATCTGAGTGATTCCAGAGGTATCATGGAGGTCACCCTTTGTTTGCAAGCAGGATTTCTGAAGAACATTAAAAGGGACCTCCTTCAAACTTTTCAAACATATATTTTTGTCCCTGGCACTGTTATTTTGTGGGGGGAAAATGTGTTGTTTCAGGGTTCAGGAGCTACTGAGGGACAGAACTTTTTAGCAATACTTTTATGAACATTATTTCCTTTATCTTTAAATAACAAATTTACAAAATAAAGCCCAGATAGATGATTATGTTCACAGAAATAAGTATGTGATTTTAACTCATTTTGATCCTTTTATCCCATTTTGATTTTCACTGAAGGCCACGAGGAACATACCAAAATATGCCTCACTCTTTGGATATTTTTACATTTTATTAAATGGGACATTTCAACAAATAGTAAAAAGTTTTTTCCAAAATAAAATTTAGTGACTTTAGAGGGACTCAAAATCACCAGTTTTATTACTTTATTGCCGTTAAAGGATAAGTTCAGTCTCTACAGCTTTAACATTGTTTATAGAATGAAGTAGAACAATATACTCACCCAGAAGGCTTTCCTGATCCAAACAGTGCTTCAGGAGATATTTAGATCCAAAATCGAGTGGCGGACATCCGTATAATGGTAGCACATAGGGCATACAGCGCCGCTCCTAAAGCTGCATTAATCGTCCAAAAGCTCATTAGTTTCACCAATATTTCACTATGGTCCGCTCACGCTACTCCTCCAAGACAGTCCGGGGTCGCTCCACCTATGTTTTTGTGACTGTGCTGACCTCTGAACTGGAAACTTTCTTCACGGCTGCCACTGGGTGAGTAGATTGTTCTACTTCATTCTATAAACAATGTGAAAGCTGTCGAAACCGAACTTATCCTTTAATATCATATTAGATAGCTAACAGTTTCCTTGCCTGTATGTGAGTGCTGTACTGTATCATGAAAAACTATTCTCTCAATAAGCAAACACGAGTCAAAAACCTAAAATAATAGTGGATGAAATAAACCAGACCTGTCTGTTTTGGCCATTTTGTTATCACTTTTCTGTCTCCTTTAAAAAATGTTAAGTTCTCACAGATAATAGATGGAGGTTCGATGTTGGATGTGGGTAAGGGGTGAATGACGGAGTTAATAGTGCTGAAAGAGGTTTTTGGATCATGAGAGCTTTTTCCAATGATTTTGTAGATGTACAATGTTCTTGCATCTTTAACAGCCTGCTGGTATTTATACAGGACTTTGACAATACTGAAGGAGCTCTGCAGCTGGTCTTTACTCCGTTTCGGCTCTGCGTTTCAGCAATCTAACCTTAAAGATCTGGTATGATCGTTCAGCCATGGTGAGGTTTTGTGTTTGATGGTTTGTGTTTTAAGAGGAGCTACAGAATCAAGGGTCTGACTACAGGACTGGTTAAAAAGAGTAATTCCTCTGTGTTAGCGACAGTAAGGAGGATTCCACCTGCTCTAAGCTCAGCTGAAAACTGGGTGGAGGTGGAGCTGGTGAGGATGCGGGAGTAAGAGGAAGGTAATTGTGTCGAGGCAGAAGAAGTAAACATTGAGTCAAACATAACTGCTTTATGATCTGAGACACAGGATGTCTGTTAAACCCTGCATGCTTGTCTTCTTGTACTGAGAGATGAACTGTTGAGATGTTGGATGTCGTGGGTCAGAAATGATCCAGCATCACCACCATTTGCTTGTGAACAAAATTTTCAAAACAACTTTAAGAACATGACAAACACAACTTGATCTCCTTTGATAATGGACAAGTAGTAGCATCAATTTTTGAGGGACAAAAACAATTATGCTAAAATTACACAGCTACATTTGTGTTAAACCATAAAATTAAAGATCTTTAAATTAAAGTAATGATTTCTCTTTAGGAAGCTTAAACAGATCGGCCTGTGGAGAATGTAAAGATGATGCCTGATTGGTCTGGGATGCCATATTTAAAGGCCTTTGGATTGTTTACTGTTGAAGCGAGGTACGTTTTGTTTGAACTGGAAAATATAGTATGTGGCTTATAAATGATCAAGAAGAGGGTGAAACTAAAAATGAGGAAATAAAAAGGCACCGTCAGCAGCACAACATTTTAGTGCAAAAAAAGAGAAGAGAAGTCCAATTTTATTTTGATCAGACCACAAAACATGTTTCTAAAATTAAGGTCTTTGTCCCTGTGTGCATTTGTAAACTGTAATTTGACTTTTTGTGTTTCTTTTGGAGTAATGGCTTCTTAAGGCACCTGGAAATTGCACCCAAGGATGAACCAGACTTGTACAAGTCCATAACTCTCTTCTTTGGCTGGTTTCTTTTGATTTCCCCATGACGTTACACAAAAAGGCAGTGTGTTTCAGGTGTGGCTTAAAATACATCCACAGGTGTGCCCCTGATTAACTCAAATGTTGTCAATAAACCAATCAGAGGCTTCCAATTACATGACTTCATCATCTGGACTTTACAAAATTATTTAAGGTATAGTAGTATTAGTGTATGTAAACTCCTGACTTTGAAGACATTATTAAAAATTGTCTAAAAAATCCTTTTCACATTATTTTGGCATTTAGCAAATTGAAATAATTTTGGCAATGTTAATTTACCAAAAACGGGAAAAATTTAATCTGATTTAATGCTAGGCAGTAAAAAAAAGATTATGCGCCTTTTTATTTAGTTTAAATAACTTCTTGTTTTAACTATATAGATGTGGATTATATTTGATCAAGAAGAAAAATATGAGGAAATTAAAGAAGGACACTGTCAGCAGGAAAATGTATTTTTAGTACAAAAAAAGAGAAGACTGTTGTCACAAAATAAAACAATTTCATCAGAGAGCAGCTCAGGACTCGGCATTGACCAAGATGAAATATAATCACTCACAAGATAAGATGTTTAGAGTTTCGTCACTTGTCTTCAATCAAAAATGCTTTTAAAAAATTCATTCAAATGGTCAAGGAGGAAAAAACTGTTAACTATGGCTGAAAATGAATGACATTTCAACATGCTGATTGATTATAGCAGATCATGTGGTAAACAAAGTCTGTTAAAACACATTAGCTCAAAAGCTCACTGCTGTTAGCTTTCCCCTTAGCTTATGACACATCCTAAAATAAATCTAGGTCCTCTTTTGGCCAGTCAGTTGACAGACAGAAAGATGGAGTAGCTTCATTAAAACGGTCTCCTTGGTACTGAAAACACTGAGATTCAACAAATCCCCCCAAAATAAAAGCAAGTTGTTTATTGTCACTTACAGGGATTAAGTTCTTATCTCTTTTAATAAATGCAGTGATGTGATCCTGATACCAAACCATTGTTACCTCCACCAGGAGGTTATTGTTATTGCGGCGTCTGTTTGTTTAGCAATATAACATCAAAAGTTATTGGATGGATTGTGATGAAATTTTCAGGAGATGTGGGCATTGGGACAAGGAACAAATGATTAGATTTTGGGAGTGATGCTGATCACCGTCTGGATCCACCATGATGAAAAATGTGATTTTTTGCCTATCTTAAAATAGATTTCAATATGACTCCAACAGCCACTGGTTATTTTCATGGTCAAGGAATCTAAATATTTAAATGAAATCATGGTAGTGTGACAGTCTCTACCTTAGCTCCTCAGGCTAATATCTTCTCTCTCTCTCAGTTACGTCAGTGAGCAGCAGGGATTGGATCGCCTGGTGCCTGCTGGGTATAAAAGCTCAAGCCATTTGCTGCGCTCAGTCTCTCTCATTCTACATGGACTCACCTCAGCCGTCAGATCCACATTTTGTTTGTCTATTTTGCCTTAAAACCTCATACTTTATAATATATTTGCAGTTTAATACCTTGGTTGTTTCATTTGGTTTGTCAATAAATCGCATTATTTACTGCAAAAACAATGTGTTCCTCCCGTATTTGTCATGGCCCTGAGCCAGGTTATGACAAATTGGGGGCTCGTCCATCTTCTACCCTCTCTTTAGGTAAGATTTGGAGCTTAGAATTTGTTTGTTTGGTGCTTATACTGCCTAGTCGAGATAGGTTTGTTTGTTTGTTAAAAACCTTTGGACATTAATAAATAATTAACATTTGAAACCGTTTTGGTACCCTACGCATCTGATTGTTGTTTGGTATACGGTTATTGGTGCTTTAAACTTTGTGAATTTGGAGCGCATTCGTTTGGAGTGGTCGATGCGCGTGCCCGTTCCTTTGTTCTGTTGTTTACCTGCCGCGGTAAATTTGTTTGCGCGCGTATGACTGTCTTGTCTGTGAGGGAGGAACTTCGTGTTTAAAAACTGTGAGGTGAGTTAAACTGTTTGTGTCTGGCTCTGTGGCATTTGTTCTTACCTTACTTTTGTTGGGAGAGCTTTTTCTTTTTGTCTACGCTGTGCGGTTGGACCGATGCCTGTGCGGAATTTTGCCCGTCTGTCTTAGTGTGGCATTTTTCCCTTGTAGGCTTGGCGCCGTTCCCCATATGGGTCCAGTGCGCAGGGGGGTGGTTATGTGGCAGTAAAAGTGGCAGAAGCTTTTCTTCGGGGAGCATGTCCGTGGATTTAGGAAGGTTGCTAGCCTGCTAGTCGCCCAACTGAGCCATCGGTCTCTGGTGCGTAATTACCCACCGCAAGTAACTGCACGAAGACTAGCGGGGAGCTTAGTTAGTTTTCATTTGTCAGATAGCGGGGAAAATCCACACTTGGAGGGCTGTTTAATTCCTCTCTTGCGCGCAGGATGTCGGTGTGCCGGCTTGTATCCGCGCATGCGTAAAGTTAGTTGTTGTTGTTCGTTGTCCTGGTGATCTGTCAGCGAAGATGTCTGGTAACGTCGTTTCTTGTGGATCCCTCAGAGAATCTTGATCAGTGTTCAGAAGAGCAGTTAATCTTAATTGCTGAGCATTGTGTGGGTATTAAAGGTGACAAAAGGATCAACGAAAACATAATTCTGAATTAGTCACAGACGGCATAATGTCGGACAGTACGCGAACGTCTCTTGCGTCTTTGCAAACTCATAAGTTTTCAGTCATTGAGAAGGAGACTTCGACACTAATTTGGGCCTTGCAGCACTTAAATGTTTATGTTGGGTCTTAGAGATTTATTGCATAGTCCTTTTGTTATGTTGTACCTGTTCTCTCTCTCTGCCACGCCTCTCTTCTTAATTTGCTCCCTAGGTACTAGGGTTGCTGAAGCTGGGTGGGGTGGACGTTTGGGCGGCTAAGCTGGACAAGAGGTCATGTATTAATCTGTTTGTTAATACCAGTATGTTTGTGTTATGTGCTGAACCATAGTTTGGGTGATGGGTATTTGGTTTTTATGATACGTTTTTGGTGTTTAAGGTTCACTTTTTGCGTTTTGGATGGCTGATTGGTGTTCTGTATGCCGGTGGTCCCCTTGGGACACCGACTTTAAGAGGGGGGGTGTGACAGTCTCTGCCTTAGCTCCTCAGGCTAATATCTTCTTTCTCTCTCAGTTACCTTAGTGAGCAGCAGTGATTGGATCGCCTGGTGCCTGCTGGGTATAAAAGCTCAAGCCATTTGCTGCGCTCACTCTCTCTCATTCTACATGGACTCACCTCAGCCGTCAGATCCACATTTTGTTTGTCTATTTTGCCTTAAAACCTCATACTTTATAATATATTTGCAGTTTAATACCTTGGTTGTTTCATTTGGTTTGTCAATAAATCGCATTATTTACTGCAAAAACAACGTGTTCCTCCCGTATTTGTAATGGCCCTGAGCCAGGTTATGACAGTAGGACTAATATTTATGGTGAAAATCACAATATGGGTGAGGACTGTGGCTCTGGCGGAGGTCTGCGCTCTCAGAGTGATTTTCTAGTTGTTTAAGTCTCCTCTTTGGGTATTCCCTGTGACCCTGTGAAGACAAGCAGTGAAAACATTTTGTATTTACACAGGAATGAAACTTGGACTTTTTCTCACACTATTTAACTTACCAGGCTGGAACTCTGGAAGAAATAAGAAATCAAAGACTTAGAAATTTCAACATCATTTGATGCCCTTTTTTAGAATTTCTGATTTTCTTTTTGGACTTTTTGTGACTTAAATTCCAATAATAAGAATGTGTATCTTACTGTTGTTGTTTCTTCTCCAGATGAAGATCCCAGTGATGCAGACTAACAGGAGCAGCAGTCCCACAGCAGCTCCAGCACCAAGAGCAACCAGAGATGCAGAGGGCGGCTCTGAAATCACAACAAAATGTTGAGTTACATAACAACATTGGAGAAGCTCTTTTACGCTGAATTAGCTTTAAAGTCCAGGTAGGTGAACACAGAGAAGGATTTCTCTTTGGTTGACTTTGCCATCATTGAACTATTACTGTGAGTTAGTATGGAAAATACAAAGAATAGGAAAGCAGGTCTGTAAGGACTCACATTAGCACAAACACACAAAGTCAGTGTGTGACGGTGTCACCTTCTTAAAATAAAGTGAAATGTAAAATGAAAAGAGAGCAAAATATAAACTAATTAAAAAGAAATCTTTTATTTGTTCTCATATAATTATGTGTATTTCCCTGTGCTTTAAAAGAATATATATAATGGGTGTCGCTAAAATATATTTGTATGGAGCGCAAAAGTTTATATAAGGGAGGATATGGCGTAAGGGAAATGGAAGATGCTTACCAGGAACAGCCATTGAATGCAGGGGGAAAGATGTGGGACTCATGCCACGGACTAACAAATTGGCTAATACAAAGACCTGAAAGAAAATCAAAAGTATAAAGAAAAGGAAAACCAAAGGTACGCTGTGGTTTGGGCCGGATCGCCTGCGCTCCCGCAGTTGTTTGGCCGACACGCGGTGCTGAACAAAGGGCTGCCTTCCCGACTCTCCCTGATGAATTGATCCCGGTGAGATTGTTTCTTTTTCTTTTTTATATTTTTCTGGTATACCAGTGTTTTTTATGATCGATCTCTTTCTCTTTTTTTTTTGGACTATTTTTTGGGGGTTTTCTGGAGGATTAAATAAGACTATTTTGCGGAAGAATCTCGGTGACCGGAGGAATATCGGACGAGCCGCCAGACTTTGTGTTGTGTAAAAGACTATTTATTATGGACAATTATGACATGAATGGTGTTTTTTCGTTAGGAGGAAAATTTAAGTTTATTTAGAAAGTACAAAGAGGCTGTTTTGGGGGATATTTGGGGGTTTTTCCATTTATTTTGAACGCAAGAATAATTAAAACAAAAGATCGCACCCACTAAATTGTTTCATGTGAGTATTATTCATGATATTACATTGTTTAATAAGAGCATTTTTCTTTTGTTTATTTCTGATGTTCACCCAACAATTAACTTGAGCTCAAAGAGTTTTCCCCCTTGAGTTTTGTAGACGGTGGACATAGTCTGATCGTTACATATGGTGGCCCGTACGGGGAAGGGCAAATTAATTGTTAGTTAATTTATTGGGTCTAAAAACAAAAACGGTGCTATACTGATTTTTTTTTTTTCCTTTTGCATCAAGGTTTATATCTCTTGTGTGATATATTTGTTTTGTAAATATCAACGGTTTGCTGCCGAACTTAAATAAAACAAAATAAAAAATAGATCAATTAATTAATTAAATTAAATTCAAACAATAAAATAAAAATAAAAAATTACAAACAAACAAACAAACAAACAAACATACAAAAAACAATCAAAGAATCTTAGGATGGAAGCTGAGAATCTCCAGCCTGTTATGGATATGTCTGAGATTAGTGACACAGATTTAAATGTTGAAACCAGGGTTTCTACTCCTACAGAGGGAATTGAGGTTACTGAGCATCCCCCCGGAAAAGTTAGGGACAAATGGGTAACTAGGAGAGATCCTGTGGGGGAGGTGACATCATTAATCAGTTCTCTTTACCTGTCAGAACATGAAGAGTCCGTTGATAAAGATGATGAGGGCGAACTCACCTCCTACCTTACACTCCCAGTTCTGTCTTCCATTAGCACAGAATTAGAGTCAGCCAGAGAAAAGATTAAAGCCCTGGAGACTGATTTTAGAGATTCTGTAAGTAGTGCCATCAACCGCGAGGAAAGCCTCAGAGGTTATATCGACAAAAGCATGGAAGTGCTAGAACATCGGATGATGACAACACTCAGAGGCTTTGAAGAACAGTTGGTGGAGTGCTTACAGCGACGGGATGAGAAATGGAAAGCCGATCTGGAAAGGCTGAAGCGCGCCAGCCTCCCTGCTATCCAAAGATCTCTCTTCCGAAGCCAGTCTGTTTTCCAGCCCAGCAATGCGCAATTCACCCCGTGTCAGACTGGTGCTGAACCTGCTGTCCAACTCCCATCTGCAACAAGTACAAGCAATAACCCATCATATATGCCCAAAGCTGTCAACTTAACCCTGTCGTCTCCGTGCCTTCAAGGTGGTTTTTCCCCAGAGGTTTCAGGACCCCCACACACCACTTCCTACTCTGCAGTAGCAACAATACCAGCAACAAATAGTGTTCACCTTCAAGCTGGGATCTCACCGTCACCTACCAGCATGAGCCCAAACCTTCCTTCCTCTAGCCAGACTGCTAGAGCCCCAGTAGTTTATTCAAAGCCTGCAGTTCACATGGAGTTTCCCTCTTTCAGTGGATCTAGAGAGGTAGCTGATGTCCTTAATTTTTTAGATCAATGCGATACCTTTCTTGCTGTACGTCCCTTAAGTGATGCTGAACTGGTAGGAGCTTTGTCTAGTGTCCTTAAAGGGCCAGCTCATAGTTGGTGGAGTGTAGCCAAAGCTAAAGTTCACAATTGGCAGGGTTTTAGGGAGGCTTTTCAGGCTGCTTTTCTGCCTCCTGATTACCTCACAGAGGTTGAGGAGAAGCTCAGGGACATGATACAGTTGCCTGACCAGTGTCTCAGGGATTTTGCCTATGACTACCGTGCGCTTTGTCTGAGATGGAAACCAGAAATCACAGAGGCAGAGTTGGTCAGGAAAATTCTAAATAACTGTAACCCAAGGATTGCTGGATGTCTTCGAGGCACGGTTACCACGGTGGAGCACCTGGTGTCTATTGGCAGTTTGGTAGAGAAAGACTGCACTGCAGCCAAAGAATATTGGGGAAAAGTGGATCAACAGAAAGCAAAAGGGAGAATGTCAAAGAAACCTCAGGAAAAGTGGTCCTCCAAAAAACCTGCTGATGTTGTCACCATATTTCAGCAAGGAAACCAAACGGCACCAACCCTCTTACATGTACCCATAAGTGTTAGGGGTGTCCAATGTATGGCTGTTTTTGACACGGCATGCACATACTCTCTTATGAGACACAGTCAGTGGGTAAAGATAGCCCAGGAGGGTGAAAAATTGAAACCCAGTGAAAACCAGAGCTTTGCCCTGGCTGATGGCAAAACATGTCATGGTGCTTTGGGTAAGGTACAGCTGCTGTTTAACTGGCATGATATGATGTGGGCTCTAGAGACATACATCATTGATGCTAATCTAGCATTTCCCATCATCTTAGGGCTAGATTTCCTCATCAAGACCTCAGCCATCATCAATCTGGGGGAAAAGGTGTATGGAGTCAAGGGCCCAAGAGGTTACACTTTTTATCCATTCGTGCATCAGCCCTCTGAGAACATCAGGCCTAATGTCAGCCTTATCCTGGCCCTTCCCTTGTCAGAGTCAAGATCCACTGTAGACAACACCCCTTCTGATTATGCAGAACTTTCTCCAGAAGTGAGGGAACTGTCTAAAGCTTGGCCCCAGGTATTTTCAGGCAAGTTAGGGAAAACTTCTGTAGAAGAGCACACCATCCACACCGTTGATGAAAGGCCTGTCCGCTGCAGAGCGTACAGAGTTTCTCCATATAAGCGACAGATCATTGTTGAACAGGTGGAGCAAATGCTTAAAGATGGCATCATTGAACCGTCACAGTCATCATGGGCATCACCGGTGGTCCTTGTCCCCAAACCTGACAAGTCTCCAAGATTCTGTGTTGACTTTAGGCCACTGAATGCCAAGACCCACCAAGATGCATACCCCATGCCACTGATTCATGACCTGCTGGAGTCTTTGCATGGAGCCACAGTCTTCAGTACCCTTGATCTCAAGTCGGGGTACTGGCAAGTTGCAATGTCTGAAGAGAGCAAAGCTAAAACAGCGGTGATCACTCCCATTGGACTGTATCAGTTCCGATGCATGCCTTTTGGGTTAAAGAATGCAGGTGCCACGTTCCAGCGTCTGATGGAGAAGGTACTAGGAGACCTAAGGGGGAAGATCTGTTTTGTGTATATTGATGACGTGATCATCTTCTCTCCCACACCAGAACAACATCTTAGGGACCTGCATGCTGTGATGGAGAAGCTTCATCGGGCCAACTTGACCCTCAACTTCAAGAAATGCCACTTCTTTCGCCAGGAGTTAAAATTCCTTGGCCACTTGATTTCAGCGAAAGGTGTCCAAGTTGATCCTGAAAAAACAGAAGCTGTGTTAAACTATCCAACCCCCACCAATGTAAAAAACTTGCAACGTTTCCTGGGTCTCGTAGGGTGGTATCACAAATTTATCGCTCACTTCGCAGACATGGCGGCCCCTCTACATCGCCTAACCAGGAAGGATGTGCAGTGGGTGTGGACAGAACAGTGCCAGCAAAGCTTTGAACAGCTGAAACAAGCTCTGGGCATAGCTCCTGTTCTTATACAGCCTGACCACACACGCCCTTTTGAGGTCCACACCGATGCCAGTGATGTAGGCCTTGGAGCAGTGCTGGTGCAGCGGTCCAATGAAGGGGAGAAGGTGGTGGCGTACGCTTCCCGGGGGCTGAGAGGAGCAGAGTGTAACTACTCCACCTCAGAAAAAGAATGTCTGGCTGTTGTGTGGGCCGTAGAAAAGTGGAGACATTACCTTGAGGGGAAAGAGTTCATTGTATATACAGATCATGCTGCACTTACTTGGGCCTTTAATTGTCCAAAGACATCCTCTCGTCTGACACGGTGGACCTTACGACTCCAACAGTTTCACTTCAAAGTCTGCTACCGAAAGGGATTGCAAAATGTGGTGCCTGATGCCTTGTCCAGAGGGGTAGACCAAAAAAATCAAGCTTATGTCGCTCTGAACCTTTCAAGATGGCCTTCTGACCTTCCGTCTTCCTTAAAAGAGATCCGAGAGGCACAGGAAAAGGATCCAGAGGTCAGGGAAATGGAAATGGGCATTAATACATCCTGTAGGCCAGGCAGAGTGAGTTTCTCAATGGTTCAGGGACTGCTGTACAGAAAGTCCCCAGTAAAAGATGATGGGGAAAAATATCAGCTAGTGGTTCCCAAGAGCCTTGTACCGTCCTTTCTCGAGTACTACCACAACAATCCCTTGAGCGGTCACCTTGGAAGGCTGAAGACTCTACTGCGGATCCTGGAGGTGGCTTGGTGGCCAGCAGTCCGGAGGGACGTGTGGAACCATGTGCGTTGCTGCCTTATTTGTCAGTCATATAAGCCTGACAACCAAAAACCTGCTGGGCTCATGCAATCAACTAAAGTTGAGAGTGCTTGGGAGAAGCTCGGAATTGATCTCATGGGTCCGTTTCCTCGCAGCAAAAAGGGGAACCGTTTTCTCCTGGTCATTGTTGATTACTTCACCAAGTGGGTTGAAGTATTTCCCCTGAAAGACAGTAAGGCTCAACGCATCGTCACCATCCTAAAAGACGAGATTTTCACACGCTTTGGTGTCCCCCAAGAGCTAGTGTCTGATCGTGGCCCACAGTTCACTGGTCACGAGATGGCCAGTCTCTGTAAAACCTGGGGTGTGACACAAAGATTCACCACTAGTTATCATCCACAAGCCAATCTCTCGGAACGATCCAACCGCACAATCAAGACCATGATCGCTTCCTATGTGGGGGAACAGCATGTCAGTTGGGACCTATGGGTAAAGGAATTCCGTTTCGCCATCAATGCTGCAAAGCATGAAACAACAGGTAGAACTCCTGCAGAACTTGCTCTAGGGAGAACTCTGAAGGGTCCATTAGAGAGGTTGATCAGTCCACCACCTTCACCACAGCAGGCACCTTATCAACTACTTGAGAGGCAACAAAAAATGTCAGAAGAAGTCAAAAAGAAAGTGGGAGTAAGGCAGGCCAGACAAGCCAGGTATTATAATACCCGGAGGAGGGGTGCACAGCTCCTGCCGGGAGACCAGGTCTGGGTTCGCTCACACCCACTATCAAAAGCTATTGATCAATTCTCATCAAAGCTAGCGCCTAAGTGGTCAGGTCCAGCTACAGTTATGAGAAAACTAGGCCCCATTAATTATGTAGTACAGTGGAATGACCAAAGTAAGAGGTTGGATACTGTCAACATAGTAAACCTGAAGCCATATTTCGGGATTCAGCCTCCGACACCTCCGGCTGGGGGGGGGGGGGATCTGTGACGGTGTCACCTTCTTAAAATAAAGTGAAATGTAAAATGAAAAGAGAGCAAAATATAAACTAATTAAAAAGAAATCTTTTATTTGTTCTCATATAATTATGTGTATTTCCCTGTGCTTTAAAAGAATATATATAATGGGTGTCGCTAAAATATATTTGTATGGAGCGCAAAAGTTTATATAAGGGAGGATATGGCGTAAGGGAAATGGAAGATGCTTACCAGGAACAGCCATTGAATGCAGGGGGAAAGATGTGGGACTCATGCCACGGACTAACAAATTGGCTAATACAAAGACCTGAAAGAAAATCAAAAGTATAAAGAAAAGGAAAACCAAAGGTACGCTGTGGTTTGGGCCGGATCGCCTGCGCTCCCGCAGTTGTTTGGCCGACACGCGGTGCTGAACAAAGGGCTGCCTTCCCGACTCTCCCTGATGAATTGATCCCGGTGAGATTGTTTCTTTTACTTTTTTATATTTTTCTGGTATACCAGTGTTTTTTATGATCGATCTCTTTCTCTTTTTTTTGGACTATTTTTTGGGGGTTTTCTGGAGGATTAAATAAGACTATTTTGCGGAAGAATCTCGGTGACCGGAGGAATATCGGACGAGCCGCCAGACTTTGTGTTGTGTAAAAGACTATTTATTATGGACAATTATGACATGAATGGTGTTTTTTCGTTAGGAGGAAAATTTAAGTTTATTTAGAAAGTACAAAGAGGCTGTTTTGGGGGATATTTGGGGGTTTTTCCATTTATTTTGAACGCAAGAATAATTAAAACAAAAGATCGCACCCACTAAATTGTTTCATGTGAGTATTATTCATGATATTACATTGTTTAATAAGAGCATTTTTCTTTTGTTTATTTCTGATGTTCACCCAACAATTAACTTGAGCTCAAAGAGTTTTCCCCCTTGAGTTTTGTAGACGGTGGACATAGTCTGATCGTTACAAGTGTAGAAAGCAGAGCAGTGATTCAGAGTGTAAAGGATTAAATAGACATGATGGAGCTCCATGTGTCAGATAACAGCAGTCTTACCGTAGTTACTTCTGATCACTGCTTTGTCCAGTTTGGTGATGATGTCCTCCTTCACACCGTGGAGCTGAAACACACACTCGTACCTCCCCCAGTCTTCAGGTTTTACTGATGAAATGATAAGGACAGTGCTCATCTGGAAGGTGTCATCATGGTTGGGAAGGATCTCTCCATGTTCCACGTCTTCATGAAGCTCCTCTCCATCTTTCCTCCAGAACATCGCAGCTCTGTTTGGGTAGAAACCTGTGGCGAAGCAGCTGACTGGAGAGGAGGGAGACTTCTGGAGGAGAGACACTGACATGTTCCCTAAAAAACATAAACAGAGTTTAGGAATCTGCACAGGAACACAACACAGTGGGCCTGGTCCACTAAGATCCAAAATAATGGGGGCTAAATTGCGTGTGCAAACGAAAAACTTGCACGTGCAATAAGTGAGCGTGTTGTGTGTGTGTAATTCATAACAGGCGCAAAAGTGGTGTAGACACCCCCCCCCCCCCCCCCTTAAAGAGGATTTTTGCATGTGCTACTGTCACTATGAAGAGTTTGGGAGAGTAGAGTGGCCATAAATGAGAAAAACAAAAATTGAAGCCATGGACTTAGAGGCAAATAAGGCCTGGTATTTTTGTTATACTGTCTGTCATTTGGACTGACAAGATCTCCACTTTTTTCTTGTGCCATATTTCTATCCGTCATTTTTAATTTTCCTTTACTGATTGCTATCAAACATAATCAAAATGGAAGCAATAACATAGTTACACTGTTTCATCATCAATAACCTCTCATTTGGTGAGCAGTCTTACAGTGATGCACACAGGCCGCACAGATAACTGTTGCTTTTCACGCACTGACTGCATCACACTCTGAACACTGACAGCCTCTAAACTCGCTGTCAGTGTGCAGAGAGTGTGATGCAATCCAGTCTGAGAGACAAAGTGATTTTGACTATTAAAATATTTTTTAAATTGTTTTCACATAGATTAAATGACCTCCTCTGTGATGTGGAGAAAACAGAGAGAGTTTACTTTACGCATGTCGACATGACACACTGGATCATCCCTCTTTTTCCAGTCCTTCATAATGACTGTCAGTCTCCAAGTCTTTCTTTTTTTCAGCAATTACTTCAGTCAGTGGTGAAAAATTTTCAATTAATGCGACCCCTTTTTGCCACCACAATTGCAACCCTCCGTTCTTAACACTGCGCCTTTTTTCAAACGTACTAAATTCAGACGCAACACTGAATGCACACTGCAGGTGCTAAATGATAATATTTGCATCTTCTCCTCCCAGTATTTTGCACTCTCTGATCATCTGCATGTATTCTTCATATTTATGAGGGCAAACTCACTAAATGGACTGTGCGTGCTATTCTGCTCATCTGACAGAAACAATCCTCAGTGCAGCCTGTTAGTAGGTCAGCATGTTTATATACACGCAAAGCTTTTGTAGATAGGGCCGAATATGTTCTAACATGTAAGTTATGTACTCCTCTGCATCATTTTGAAAAGCATAAAAACAGGAATGTCCAGTGTCAGAGTTTTTAATTGATTGGTGATTTAAATTTACACTGATCATCGCACTCTAATGGTTTTCCTCTGAAGCAGAAAAGAGAAGAGGCTTGACTTCCCTGACAGGCATCCGTCTTATGAGATCCAAAGTGGCAACACTCCATCCATTCAGTGGTTGACAGTATCTTTAAGTCAACTTCATTTATGGTCTTAACTTATTCATACTTACTCCTTGGCCTGAAGGAATAAGCAAAACCTGCGTAGTGACAGCTATCATGGTGTGTTCAATTTGAGCTCTGGAGTCGGGTTGTTCAAGTCCAAAATTAGATACATCACTGTGAATAGTAATTTCTACTTAGGAAGGCAGAAAATCTTCAGGTGCCCCAACTTTACCTGTCAGTAACAGGAACAAGTTGAAAGTGATGTAATTCTGAAGTCTGAGTTCAGAGGTAAATAAATGCACCAACATCCCAGAATAAAAACAAGAAAAGCTACAACAACAAACAAGAAGACCACATGTTGGGGATGCATCATAATCCTACCTGTTTGCTGTGTGAAGTTTCTTATGTACTTCAGATACTTTTGAATCAAGCGAGGGCAGACTATGGTGAGGAAATTTTCATTTTCTTGTAATCTAGCTTTTTCAGTGTTCCAACTGTGTTCACTCATAAGTGCCTCTGGTGTTTGAGCAGTCCAGGTCAGAGTCTGCAGATCCAATGATAAGAAGTCCTCTCCATCGTAACCATACCGGTTATACCCAACAAGTTCTCCAGTCTCGTCATCCCACTGACAACCAATCGTCTTTTGTAAAACGTGTATACCTGAAAGAGACAGAGGACAGAGAAAAGACGTGAACTGAGAAAGACCCCAACATTATTTTTTGAGGATCTTTTTACATTTACCCTCACATCAGCATGAATCTACCCTACAGACAAATCTTTGATTTCAAATCAAAGTCACTTTATGTACATATTCTTCAGCAGCACATTCAAGACATCTGATGAGAGAGCAGCTAAAAGTATGTAGTCCAGTTAGCAAGAACAAAACCAGCCAAAGTTTAGTAGTTTTGGGCCCATTAAGTAGTTTCCCCTGTCCATTTTTGTGGACACAGGCTGATACTACCTCTAGAGATGGAGCAAATCGGGTCAACTTGTTCCCACATTCTGTCTGTGCAACATTTAAATTAGACATGAATACATTAATTCATTGAAAAATGAACTCGTGGCATTGTGCATGGCCACAGTTTTTTACCCTTTCACCACTAGGAGACACTCTGATTTATGCAGGTTTTTCTTCACTGGTGTTTCCAGGCCTGGTCTGGTCTAAAAGTTTGGGAAAGATATGATCGAGCACAGCTCAGAAAAACACACACTTCTTGATATCTGAAATAATTCAAATGTATAATTTCATATAAATGAAGGGTTTTGAGATATGTCAAAATTCTGAATATCCAATGATTATCAAGATCTCAGTTCGATGTTCAACAAATTCGAAGTTGATTTGACCAAAGCCCTTGGATCAGTGAGTCCTAGAGGACCTCTGGAAATGTCACCATGACACTAAGTGGCTGTTTTCAAGTCTCAGAGTGCTGGACATGACCAAGGGCCAGATCCACTAAGAATGGATTGCTCCTGCTAATAGCGCCATCATTTGCACGGAAATAGCTCAGGAAACCTGCCCTGTTGTAGCGCCTTATTCTCAAAAGAATTTGCTCTAATGATATGGGCGCAAACACACCCACACAATTTGGCATCTGAGCGCACTTTGCAAATCTGACTGCAATAATTCCTGTGGTATATATGTGGCTTTGTCCCTGCAAACTTCGAGATTGACGTCTCCTTTACACTGAACAGCAAAAACCAACTACGGCACAAGAACAATATGCAGTAGCAGTGAGGTACAAGACATGAACTTGCACCTATAGCGAGTAGTTTAAGTTAGGTGAGGTGCTCTAGCAGGTCAAAAAAAAAATGGGCTTAAAAGCACAAATGCAGGCGAGTCATGCAGAGATGATGGGGCCATGAGTAGAACTGCTGCTGCTCTTGAGGCCAGAAATGCTTCTGTTGTAAGGGGGGAATCAGTCTGAGCCGCCTGCCACATGATGGCAATTAAGAGGCAGGAAAGAAAAATAAATGTAATTTATAATGACCTTATTTGACATTCACGTTTTGTTGTCATTTTCACGTGTTTCCAGAAATGGTTAAGGCTTTATATGTTGATTTATTTCTTATTTATTAAATTGTGCTGATGATCTTCAATGATAATATAAATATATGATAATAAATAATATATATAAACAAGTCAACCCAGAGCTGTCCCTGGTACTGAATCTTTTAGACTGATATATTTACATCACTGCAGAGCTGTCCATGGTCCTGTCTTTAGGTCAACATAAAGCCCACTCTGACCTGCCACTGAGGCCTCTGAATTACTTTTGTCAGGATGAGAAGCTGAGTTGCATTTGTTTGTTGGGATTGTTTTGGGTATAACTGATTTATCCCCTTATTTAGTGAAGCACTCTGCATTTAGCAGACGACCCTGAACCTCCTGAGACACAGCCACTGAGTGTATTAATGTCAAAGTATTAATTGTGCCCCTTAAGAAAAAAAATTCAAATTAATTATTATGACCACAAAGCGATTCAAAGTGGTCAAAGGACCATATGTTCATAAGTGATTTTTTTTCGTCTTTTTTCTGTTGTTCATCCTGTTTGTTTGTTTTTTTTTCTTTTAGCCTTTGGTTTTGAAACTGCCAAAACAAGTGCAGAAAATACAACTCGAATAACCAAAAAGTGGTCAAGGGGGTCATAGGTATTTTTAACAGACTGTATTGAGACAAATGATTCATGTTTACTTGAAAAGGTAGAATATTTGCAGAGACATACACAGTACGCTATATTACTGTCATACTTAATGTCATCTAGTAGCGCAAGGATCATGTGGTCAGGCAACCACCATCTGCAAATGATTTCATTGTCATCTAAATAAAAAAGCAATACTCTCCTCCGATAAATCCTTTCTTGTGCGTGCCTGCCATCTGGCCTGCCACGATGCCTTCACCTGGCTACAATAACTGCTGCCATGATTACCAGAGAGTCCTGGCATGACTCCGCTCCGTTATCACCAACCCGGTCCGTTTTCCAATCATTTTTAGCTAGACAGAGTGAGAGAGGGAGAAAGAGAAATTGCGCGGATTTAATACATGGTTCTCACAGGCGGTAATTTGCACCGCTAAACTGCGTGTGGCAATCAGTGCTGGTCTTTGAGGATTAGGTGGTATTTGCAACGAGGCTCATTTTCATAGGAAGGGAGCAATTTTGCGCTGAATTTTTGAATATTCCCTAATTTACATGCATGCAAATTGGACCGTTGCAGCCAGGAGTAGCACTGCAGTTTGGGTTCTGTTTGCATGCATTTCACCCTTTGCTTATGCTTTGAGGATCATGTGCTATTTTTTTCTGTCATATACACAGGTTTAGTGGTCGCAAAGGCAGTGCAACCCTTTGGAGGATCTGGCCCCAAGTTTCTTATTTTTGTCTAGAATCTCTGGAGGGACTATTAGTTTAAAAATTTCTAGGGGGCGCTACTGAGCCCATTTCTTAAAATCTCTCTGCAAGGCCATGAATTATCAAATAATTCACCTGACCTGATCTACCTGCACATTTTTTGTGACTTTACATGCATACGGTATTCACATTCTCAAATACAGAAATGATCTTTGGCCAAAAATGAATTACTATATGATGGAGAAGGAATCCCAGGGGTGTAAATATTATTAACAACAAGAATGAGGTTTATGTAAGTGTCCAGTAAAAAAATCAAATTAACTTATAAAAATCATTTAAGAATAAGAATACTGACAGAGAAAAAAAGTAATACAAGAGGGGGATGAAGTAATACAACACTGAAAACCTAATCAAACAACATGGTTATTACTCAAGCACATTAAAAGCCTTTTGTTGTCTTTCTTCATAAAACTCCTGCAGGGATAAAATTTTTGGTAATCTACAGTAAAGCTCATTATTGCACAAACATACAGTACCTCCAGTTTGGTTGAGCTGTTGCATGATCAGGCCAATGATTCTCTTAAAAAAGTGCAGATGGTTCATACACTCCAGAACGCACCAGTGATGGTGCTCTGGATCGTCTTCAAACATTTTTTTCCCCCAGTCATATTTGCCGTCTGCTGTCTTATTGCCATCACAGTGTCCAAAGGAATATTCATCGACCTTAGCAAAGCCCGCAAACTCTGGAAAATCCGGGATGCCGTAAGATAGTGTGAGGAAATATTGCAGGGAGTGTTTCACTGTAAGAAAAAAAGTTATCTTTGTTTAATATATTTTGTCCAAGTACCCCATGTACCCTTTGATTTATTCCTCATTCTTAACACCTTGTTGAAAAAGAGTGGTGCAGGGATGGCATATTTTTGTAAACCAACACAGAAGTTAGCATCGCGCTGGCTCGACTAAAGACCTGTATGATGTTTTCCTGTGTTTTGGGTAACTGTTGATAAAAATGTCTGTACAAAAAAATATTACACTTAAATGTTTGAGTCTTTGTTATAATCTGAACAACTAAAGTTACTTTACATGATATTTTCATCTTAAATGAAATCAATGAGAGTAAAAAGTTATTATTAAGCTATTATAGAACTACAGCATGATTGTTTGACTTTGCAGCAACAGCAAAATTCCCATTGTATAACGTCTCATTGTAACCCTTTGATTTAGGGTTTCCCCTTAATTAAGTGATCTGATAAATTTGGTCTTCATGGCTGTGGCAATACTGTGTGAATAATTGATTGTTAAAAAATAATTAGAAATGCTTGTCTTTTGGTCCCTGGTCATTTTTATTCTCCTTGTTTGCAGTCATTTTAAACACACAAAAAGGCTACAAGGTTCAAAAGCAGGCAACATCATCTCATTATTTCACATTAAACATAAAAGAAGTTGTGTGCTGTATGTTGTATGCTCTGATCCAAAAACTGGTGTTCTAATTCCCATTTTCTCTGTAGGGTTTGGGAGCCAGGAAATGAGAAATGCTTACTCACTTTTGCATTTTTTGGACGCATTCCTGCACCACCCTATGATCATTCTGTGAATTCAGTTTAGTCCAATGTTTTTGAGATTCAGTTGGATGCTGTTTTGTTATTTAACATCAATCCTCTCTCTACCTAATAGTCATTGTAGTTGTTGTTGTTAGTGTTAGAACAACCCTTACTATCTTTCTGATTATACAGACATGAGGACCCTCTTGAAAATAAAATACATCTCAAGGAGCTGACCTCTAATAAATCTATACCTTCCATCCCTACTTAAGTCCGTTTGTCTCTGCCCACCTCTCCTCCTTCACCCACATCCCCAACACAGTGTCCTCTCAGGAGAGCTCTTGCACTTCTGGTGGAGGTATGGTTATCTAAAACTTGCTTTATGAACTCGTAGGGGTGGTGGAGCCTGTCCTGTCAGGACTTTGTGTTCAGCAAACTTGTTTAACATCAATGACATGATTCAAACTCAACAATTCATGTTTGTCTGGTACTTTACAATGTTGATGTTTTTCTGTCAAACATTTTAAAGCTTTGTTATAAATTAACAAGAACACTGCTTAACTAGCTGGTTGTTCTTCCAAACAACCAGCTAGTTGACCCTTTACTGGCATTGTTACTGTGCGGTTGACTTTTTGCCACCATACCACTGTATTTAAATCTCTGAAAGCCCATCTCTGTTTTTCCTTATTCGACTATCAGAATAGTGTTTTTTGCAATAATACTTTGTTAGGCCTAGCCTAAATGTTGCGCATGTAGGCCCAGCCTACAATCCTTGATCAAAGGGAGAGAAAGACAAGACGGCAAACCAGTGCGTGGCTCTGTCAGCTCTCTTAGTTCATTTAAGAATAACACAGGCTTTTTAGACACGATGACAAGCAGTGATGTGTTACAGACTTTTACCCTTTACCCTGCTCTGACACGTAGAGCATGAGAAGAGGGCTCAGTTTCTTAAATGATTTAACCAGATACTCACATGACAAAGACTCTGTTGCTTAACCTGAGAACAGGATTAGCACTGATTTTTTTACTTTCCCTTCTACCAATTTGTAACACTAATATGTATCCACTGGGTGGTTCTGCTGTGCATGAACATATTTTTTTAAAACTAGGAAAAAATCGGATGTGAATCATTGCTGCGTTGCTCTTCAGAAATCTAGAAGTACCCACGTACAGTGGAGTAAGAACAAATCTTTTCACGTATTTCCAGATCCTCCAACAATCATAATTTAGTTAAAGTAAATAAATTTGATAGTAAAAAAATGTATCTATGATTCCTTGGAAAACTGGGTCACCTGCTACATATCTAAATATTGCTCTCTGATATGTTTATGGACAAAAAATAATTGTCTCAGAAATAAAAGAAATCCATTCATGCCCATGACAACCCTTAAGAGGCAAGTCAACCTGCAGGTTGACTATTTGCTTCTAGATTGGGTAATCTGAAAAATGAAAGATGAAATGTTGCTTAATGAAGATGGAACACAATTTTACTAACAAATAATTTGGTTCAAATGTATTTCTTAGTTTGGAAGTCAAAGGGTTAAACATTATTTTTGTTAATTATGGGCACAAAATGAGTCTTCTCTGATGACAGAAATTTAGAATTAGAGGTGCAGGAGTTGAAGCAGATGATTTTCCCCCATCCCTCCTGTCAAATCTCCCCAAGGTAACTAAGAGTGGTGTTTAATATTGGACCACTGGCCGAAGTCCTCGAAGAGAAGAGCTGACAGTCGGTCACCAAGATTTCCCCTCATGTGTGCTGTTATAAACACTTTTCTCAAATTATTTACTGCGTCTCCCTATCTTTTTTCCTTGGCCAAATGACATAACAATTTTTAGAATTTTATTGGAATATTCAAACTCATGTGTCATTAAACATCCTTAAAATCTTAAGGAGAAAACCTCACTAAATATTAATATCTTGTTCTAAAACAGTTATTTTACAGCTCACATTATTTCAGAACTGTGTGGATGTGGTCACTGGCTGTGATGTGAAGAGGCCCATTGGGTGATGATCTGATTTTGGTGGTGATCCAAAAACAAGTGCAGATCCAGAAAAAAATCATTTAAACCTTTTTGTAGATTACTTTTTGGAAAAGGGTAATTTTATATGAATATATTTTACTGTAGTGTAATCTGCACAACACTGATGGTGTCTGTGTTTGCACACTAAAACTTTATGGAGAAATCATTTTCACATTCTTTTGTTTGACAAAAATCTTAACTTGGGACTTTATATGGCTTCTTCAGGGGATTGGTGAAAAAAGAGTTGATCTCAGAGGGAGGGCATGACAGACAAAAATCAAGAACCACTGATTTAAAACAATATTTGTATGTTAAAAGTGCAAGTTGTGGCTTAAAATGTGAAAGTAAAACTCAGAGTTACACGCAGCATAAATGAGAGATTTTAAACACTACAAAATAAAATGAAAAACTGAAAATGCTGTCTTACCTGCAGATGAAACATGACAACACATCAGCAACAGGATTAAAGTCCTCATGATTCTCTGTTGAGAGGTGTTGTACTCAGGGTCTGCAGTCAGAATCTGCAGTCACCCTCTGAACAGGGCACACTGAGGGGCATCCACAGGCCTGCTGCCTTCTAACTGTAATGTTGAACAGGAAGTTCACAGCTTACACAGCCTCTGCTGCTCCCCTGTGGTGTAAATTAAATAGGCCACCATAACATCTCATGTGATCTCATGTGTTGTCATGTTTGATGGGACTTATATAAAGCCTCTCAGCTCTGTTGATGAAAGAAGGAGGCAACTTTCAGTAGGCTTTAATCCATTTTAGCTGATGATAACTGTGAATATGCATTTTTGAGCCACTTTAGTGATGGAGAGTCACTGAGTCTGCCATGACTTGGGTCACTTTAACACTCACAAACAGAAAAAAGAGTAAAGGGGGCTGAAATAGTTACTTTTTACGTGAACAGGCAGTCTGACAGTGTGATCAGTTGATTACATGGAGGTTTTAAAAAGAGGAAAAACAACCACTGCAGATGAGATAAATTGCCATTGTGTAAAATGATCATGTATCTTTCTTCATCTCAAACCAGGTCAGTCTGTGGTGGATGTAGAGATTCACGTTTGGCCATGCACCCCACATTGAATGGATCCTCTTTGAATTGTTAATTATTGTACTGGAAGTACAGTTGAAACCAAATGTTTACATAGACTATATAAAAAGGCACATTAACTTTTTTCCTCACTGTCTAACATTAATCAGATTAAACTTTTCCTGTTTTTGGTCAATTAGGAGTACCAAAATTATTTCTATTTGCTAAATGCCAGAATAATGAGAGAGATCGTTTTTAGACCATTTCTTAAAATTATTGTCTTGGTAGTCAGAAGTTAACATACTTTATATTAGTATTTGATAGCATTGCCTTTAACCTGAATGACTTGGCTCAAACGTTTTGGATATACTCCCACAAACTTCTCACAATAGTTTGCAGGAATTTTGTCTCATTCCTCCGGACAGAACTGATGTAACTGAGCCAACTTTGTAGGCTGTCTTGCTAGCACATGCCTTTTCAGCTCTGCTCATAAATTTTCAATAGGATTGAGATCAGAGCTTTGTAATGCCCCTTCAAAACATTGACTTTCTTAACCTTAACCAACTTTATAACCAGTTCGGCAGTAGGCTTAGGATCATTGTCCATCTGGAAAACCCATTTGTGCTCAGGCTTTAACTTCCTGGCTTATGTTGGGATGTTGCTTCTGTATTTCCACACAATGTTCTTTCCTCATGATGCCATCTATTTTGTAAAGTTCACCAGCAATACCTCCTGCAGCAAATCAACCCCACAACATGATCCTGCCAACTCCATATTTCACAGTTGGTGTGGTGTTGACAGGCTTACAAGATTCCCCCTTTTTATCCAAATGTAACAATGGCCATTATGGCCAAAGAGTCCAATTTTAGCTTTGTCAGACCACAGAACATGTCTCCAAAAATTAAGTTCTTTGTCCCTGTGTGCGTTTGCAAACTGTAATCTGACTTTTCTCTGTTTCTTTTGGAGTACTGGCTTCTTCCTGGAAGAGTGGCCTTTCAGCCCATGTAGGTACAGGACTTGTTTGACTGTTGATAGTGACACACTCTTACCAGCTACAGCCAGCATCTTCACAACGCCTTTTTTTTTTGTTCTTGGGTTGATATGCACATTTCAGACCAAAGCATGTTCATCTTTGGGACACAGAATTAGTCTCCTTTCTGAGCAGTATGATGGTTGGACATTCCCATGGTGTTTATTCTTGCTTATAACTGAACAGATGAACGTGGCACCTGAAGGCACCTGGAAATTGCACCCAAGGACAAACCAGACTCCCACAAGTCCACAACTCTCTTCCTGATACCTTGGCTGATTTCTTTTGATTTCCCCATGATGCTACACTTATGGCCCTTTTTCACTAGCAAACCTTGACCCTACTCTACTTGGCCTTACTCGATTTGCAGCGTGTTTCCACTGGCCTAGTACCTCCTAAAACAAGCTAGTTTTAGTTTTAGTACTACACTCTGGTTCCAAGCGAGCTGAGTTGATACTTAAAGATGACATCACCAACTGCTGGCTACTGATTGGTCAGACAATGTCATAATTGATGAGTCATGAGTGCGACGACCTAGCATGCTAGCGGTAGCTACCATTAGCTTACCCTCATACGTCTTTTCTTTGCAGCTCGATTGCTCTCGTCCTCGGCTTCATTCTGTTGTATAGCTTCCAAAACTCTCCTGTGCTTCTCAAGAGGTATTTTTTCTTACCGCCTGCAGCCTTCTTCTGCTTTCCTTTTTCACTCGGTTTGTGACAAAAAGCCACAGATTGTTTCGTTGCGCTTCAGACAACATCTCCACAGTGCCGCTCAGCTGTTTACAGCGACACTGCACCCCGTTGGGCAGGCGACTGGGGCTAATGGAAAAGCAGCACAAGGTGAGTAGAGTAGAGCCGGGTAGAGTCGAATAGAGTAGAATGGGGCTAATGGAAAAGGGACAAAAAAGGCAATGTGTTTCAGGTGTACCTTAAAATACATCCACAGGTGTGCCTCTGATTAACTCAAATGTTGTCAATCAACCTATCACAGGCTTCCAAAGACATGACTTCATCATCTGGACTTTCCCAAATTATTTAAGGTATAGTAGTCTTAGTGTATGTAAACTTCTGACTTTGAAGAAGTAATAAAAATTGTCTAAAAATCCTTTACACATTATTCTGGCATTTAGCAAATAGAAATAATTTTGGCAACCGAAAAAAATAATCTGATTTAATGCTAGGCAGTGAGAACCAAAAGGTTATGTACCTTTTTATTTAGTTTATGAAAACGTCTCTTATATTTATAAGAAGAAGAACACGAGGACATTAAAAAAGACACCATCAGCAGGAAAATGTACTTTAGTGCAAAAAAAGAGAAGACAGTTGTCAAGAAAATTAAATAATCATTCGAGAGCAGCTCAGGACTCAGCAGTGACCAAGATAAAATATAATCACTCACAAACTAAGATGTTTAGATTTTCTTTGGTCATTGTTTATAATCAAAAATGACTTTACAAAATTCATTCAAATTTTCAAGAAGGAAATACTGATATCTATTGCTTAAATAAAATCACTTTTTTACATGTTCATTGATTGTAGCAGATTATGTGGTAAACAGAGTCTGTAAAAAAAAACACTAGCTCAAAAGCTTACTGCTGTTACGTGTCACTTTAGCTTATGACACATCCTAAAATAAATCTGGCTTATGTTTTGGTCAGTCAATTGTTAGATTGTCGGAAAGATAGAGTACTTTAATAAAAACAGTGTCCTTGCTGCTAAAACCATGGATTAAACCAATCCCTCCAAAATAAAAGCAGGTTGTTTACCTTCACTTACAGGCAAAAGCTCTTATCTCCAATGACTAATGAATACTGTTATGGTGTATGATCCTGATACCCAACTACTGACTGAACTTTAATTTGGTTTAAATTTTATAAACCCACTCGCCAACATTAAGGTGACCAAATATTGAAGTGTTTTCATGAAAGTCACAACGTATGGAGATAGGAGGTTTGTGCCCAACGGTGACTTTATGTTGTTTCGGCATCTTCTTCTGGTGTTCCCTGTCCCCCTGTGAACACAAGCAAGAAATAATAAATAACATTTTTTAACACAGGGTTGACATTTTGACTTTTTTCTAAAACAGTTTGATTTACCTGCAACAGGCTGGAACTCTGAAAGAAATCAGAAATCAGAAAATTAGAAACATCATCTTTTAATGCTCTCTTTTTAGAGTTCTTATTGTCAACCACTTTTGTGACTGAATGCTAAGAATAAGAATGTGTATCTTACTGTTGTTTTTTCTTCTCCAGATGAAGATTCCAGTGATACTGACTAACAGGAGCAGCAGTCCTGCAACAAGTCCAGGAACCAGAGATCCAGAGGGAGGCTCTGAAACTACAACAAAATGTTGAGTTACTTAAGAACACTGGAGAAGCTCTTTTACTCTGAATCAGCTGCAATATTGTGTTATGTGAACACAGAAGAGGATTTCACTTCAGTTCTCTTTGCTATCACTGAACAATTACTGAAGAATAAATATCTGAAAATACAAAGAAAAGAAAAACAGGACTGCAGGACTCACATAAACACAAACACATAAAGTCAGTGCAGAAAGCAGAGCAGTGATTCAGAGTGTCAAGAATTAAATAGACATGATGGAGCACCATGTGTCTGATAACAGCAGTCTTACTGTAGTTACTTCTGATCACTGCTTTGTCCAGTTTGGTGATGATGTCCTTCTTCATACCGTGGAGCTGAAACACACACTCGTATCTCCCCCAGTCTTCAGGCTTTACTGCTGAAGTGTTCAGGTCAACACTCATCTGGAAGGTCTCATCATGGTTGGGAAGGATCTCTCCATGTTCCACGTCTTCATAAAGCTCCTCTCCATCTTTCCTCCAGAACATTGCAGCTCTGTTTGGGTAGAAACCTGTGGCGAAGCATCTGACTGGAGAGGAGGGAGACTTCTGGAGGAGAGACACTGACGTGTTCCCTAAAAAGTTAAACAGAGTTTAGGAATGTGGAACATTACACAGTATGTTCTTATATGTTGTTGTGTACTCTTCTAAATCATTCTGAACAGCATAAAAACAGAAATGTTCCCACACTGTTGGAAAAGCAGTGAATCAGAGCCAATGTCAGTGTTTTAATTGATTGGGGATTGAAATTTACACCGATCATCTCACACCAATAGTTTTCCTCTGAAGCAGATGAGAGAAGGGGCTTGACTTCCCTGTCAGGCATCCCTCTTATGAGGCACAAAGTGGCCAAACTCCATCTGTTCAGTGGTTGATAGTATCTTTAAGTTACTTTTGTAGTGATTATTTTCTGGATATTACTGGATATTAATTAAAGTAATTAATATTCATTTAACAACCAGGTTTGCTCTCGTTAATTAAAGGGGGCACCATCCTTTTTATACAAAAAAGGCAAAATTAACTTAATTAGCTGATTTATTAATTTATTTCATTTAAATTAGATAAATCAATTAAGTCAAACTTATCAGTTTAATCAATTAAGTCAAACTTCAGTTGTTTAATCAATCTCAAATCTAAAGACAGAACTCTCATGCAGTGATGTCAATCTTCCAAATAGAATACCAACAGACAGAACTTTAAATATATAAGGGTGATTTATTAAAATGAATATAGAAGACAAAATAAAATAAAATAAAACACTTAAGAAGGAACAAATGTCAGAGATGTACTAAATCAATGATGTTATCAATCAGGAAAGTAGATATGAACCCTCAAGGAACATTTAAGCATATGGAGTGGTTATAGAGGATTAATTTCCGAATTAACCTACTTGTAAAAGGTCAAATAAAGGGGAAATTATTAGAGAATTGAACCAAGACACGCTCAAGCCCATCTGAAAGAAGATAGAACTGCCTCTTACGAATCGGGCCTCATCTGGTCCTGGAGCTACTGGAGAGAAGAACTGTTCTGGTTCTGGTTGTCGTCCAGAGGGCTGAAGTCCACACTCTATCCAGTGCGATGGATCCAAAGAGGTTGTCCGATGTGGTCCCAGGTTTCCCGGGAGAGAAGTCTTAGATTGGACTGGCAGATTCTGTCAAGGTGAAGCTGGAGCTTGGGCGTTGGTGTCTCGATTGTATAAAAAGTGGATTTGTAACTAATTCCAAAAATCAAGAATTCATTGGCCAAACAAATTCTATTCTGAAATTAATAACGAAAGTCCATTTACTATGAAGCAAATCTTTGAAGTCTTACTGGCTTATAAAGAAAGAATTGGCGGGCATGTCACAAAACTTAGACAAAAGAGTCTAGGAAAAATATGTGAGCCAAAAGTCAAAAGTGGTGACGAAGACGAGGAGGAAGAAGGAGACGGACAAGAGAAGAGGGGAGCAGAGAGAAAGAGAAGCAGAGAGAGGAGAAGACCGCATGTTTCTCTGTTTTGTCTCCTGATGAGGATCTCAGAGGAGGAGGGCCTTCTGTGGTGATCAAAACTTTTATCAACTAATATTTGGCCAATATTAAGTTGTATTTTGATTAAACATCCAATATAAGCACTCCAACTGGATAGGAAATCTCACGGCGATCACTTTGATACCAAATACTGTATATCTAAAGTATAAGAAAGAATTAAACAATTCAAATCCTATTAAACAGTCAATTAAACAAAATAGAGGTAGTTAACTTTAGACATACAAGTTAACATGCCTTTAAGATGGTTTGCAACTAAAACTTAAGGTGTAGAAATCCTATTATAAGCATTCTTCAATGAAACAGAGTGATAACCTAACTTTCTCCTAACTTGGGGATCTTTAGGGCTAAAAACACACAAGTCACATCATTAGAAAGCATTTTTCATGACAGGACAAAATATTACATTATTACACATGTCCATTATTTCATTTAAACAGTTTGAAAGTTTTGTGGTTTTCTGTGCTAGACAGAGACCACATCTGGAGTCGGTGAGGGGTCTGCGTGTCCAGGGAGGTCAAAGGTCAACTTAGGTGTCACCGAATTGTTATTTATGACCTCAAAAACGGACTCTCTCAGCCAATCACTGTTTAGGAAGAAGAGTAAACATCCACACCGATGTCTGTTCATGGTAGTTCGGAGGGGGCGAAACAGATTTAATGGCAACACATGTTTTAGGAGATTTACAGTCATTGATGCAGGGAGTCAGAGAGGAATGTTCTTGGTCCTTTTAGAGTTTCCTTAAAGTTGATCAGTTTGATATCGCTACACTTTTATTTATGGTCTTAACTTGTTTGTGCTTGCTCCTTGGCCGGGGGGAATAAGAAAAACTACGTAATGCAGGCTATAATGGTGAGTTCGATCTGATCTTTGGAGTCTGGCTGTATGAGTTGAAAATTAGATATGTCACTGTGAATGCCCCTTTTGATTGTCATTTCTTCTCAGGAAGTCAGACAATCTTCAGGTACCTCGACTTTGCCTGCTAAAAACATGTTTAAGTGGGATGTGATGTAATTCTCAAGTCTGAGTTCTGAAGTAAGTGAATGCACCATCATCCCAGAATAAAAAATAAAAAAAGCTGCAACAACAAACAAGAAGACCACATGCTGGGGATGCATTCCTACCTGTTTGCTGTGTGTAGTTTCTTCTGTACCGCAAATACTTTTGAATCCAGAGAGGGCAAATGTGGGTGTAGAATATTTTATCCTCTTGTAATTTGACTTTGTCACTTTCCCATCTGTATTTAGTCATAAGTGCCTTGGGTGTTGGAGCAGTCCACGTCAGAGTCTGCAGATCCAATGATATGAAGTCCTCTCCATCGTAACCATACTGGCTAAACCCAACAGTTTCTCCAGTCTCATCATCCCACTCACAACCAGTTGTCTTCTGTAAAATGTGTATACCTGAAAGAGACAAAGGACAGAGAAGAGAAGTACATTATACTCTTTTTTTAAGACATTCAAGACATCCGATAGTGGAGCAGCTGAAAGTATTTGTTGGCATGCAGTTCAGTCAGCAAGAATGAAACCAGCCAAAGTTTTGCAGCATCCACTGCAGCTCATGGAAACAGCAGTGATTCTAGTTGAATGCTGTTCATTATGTCTTAAAGTTACATTGTAATAGTTTTCTTCCTTTTATCTCAGTCATGTAGATTTTTTACGTACCTTGACATGTTTTGGCAGAAACTTCCACCTTCCTCAAAAGTGTCACTAGATGATAGGTATGATGTTTTAGATCAGCTGGTGTTACAAAAGAGAAAATCATCTTATGGACTCAGACAACAAACGACAGTGCTGGATCAGGGAAGCCATCGAGACAAGGAAATGGGGCCCAGGGACGATGAACAGGGACGAGGGGGCATACACGCTCTCACACACCTGGAGCAGCTGTCTGCAGAGGCGAACAGACAGCAGGACACATCACCCTCCTGTCAGAAAATTAGACAGGAGGGTCACACCTTTGTAACATCAACTGATTTAATAGGTCACACCTATCATCTGGTGACAATTCTGAGGAAGGCGCAGCTTTCGGCTGAAACATATCAAGGTACGTGAAAAATCTACATCTGAGATAAAAGAAAGAAAACTATTAGCAGTGAATCTGTCACACGACGTGACATCCCTCTGAGGAGAGGTTGATACAGAGTGAGAAGTTTTGGCCCATGAAGCAGTTTTCCCTGTGTGGACACAGGCTGACAATGTCTGTACAGATGGAGCAAATGTGCGCTCTGCAACAATTAAATTAGACATTAATGCATTAATACATCTTGAACAAGGAGCTTGTGGCTTTGTGCATGTCCACAGTTTTATCATTTTACCACCAGGAAGCATTATGATTTATGCAGGTTTGTCTCCACAGATGTTTTCCTGGTCAGGACAAAAAGTTGGGACAGATACAGTATAACCAAGCTCAGATTAAAAAAAATGCACTTCATGGTTTGCTGAAAGTATTCACATTTTTCTCATTTTTTATAAATAAAGTCTTTTGAGATTCATCAAAATCCTGCATATCCAATGATTTTCAAGGTCTCAGCTCGATTTACAACAAATTTGAAGTTGATTTGACCAAAGCTCTTGGATCAGTGAGAGGACCTCTGAAAATTTCACCATGACACTTAGTGGCTGTTTTCAAGTCCAAGCTTGCTGGACATGCACACCAATTTCTGATTTGTTTTATGTTGTATCCCTGGAGGAACTTTTGGTTTCATCATTTCTAGGGGTGTTACTGAGCCAATTCCTTAAAATCTTCTGCAAAACCATGAATGATCAAATATTTCACCAGACCTGATCTTCCTGCATGTTTTCATGACTTTTGATATAGATTCACATTCTTAAATTTAGAAATGATCTTTGGCCAAACATGATCTACAATATGATGGAGGAGGCATCACAGGGGTGTAAATATTATGGCTTGAAAACGTAGCGAGAACGAGGATTATGTAAGTCTACAGTAAAAAATAAAATTTATTTATAAAGCTGAAAAAACTACTACAGGGTTGAAATGTTTAGTAACTAATATCAAAAGCTCATTATGAGCACAAACATATAGTACCTCCAGTTTGGTTGAGGCATTGCATGATCATGTCAGTGCTTTCCCTTAAGAAGTCCCGATCATCCAAACAGTTTAGAGTGTACAACTGATGGTGCTCTGGATCGTCTTTAAAAAGCTTTTTCACCCATTCATATTTGGCGTCTATTGTCTTGCTATCGCAGCTTGCAAAGGTAAATTCATCGACTTTAGCCAAGCCCAAAACCTTTGGAAAATCCGGGATGCCGTAAGATGCAGTGCTGGAGTATTCCAGGGAGTGTTTCACTGTAAAAAAAGAAAAAAGAAAAGGTTTTCTGTGTTTAATATATTTTATCCAAGTTACACATGTGCTCATGCACCCATTGATTTTGTTCCATATACTCAACACTTTGTTGAAATAGAGCAGTACAGGGATGACATATTTTTGTAAACTAACAAAGAAGTTAGCATTGTGTTGGTTCCTTCAACTTAAAGCCTGTGTAATGTTTTCCTGTGTTCTGGATCATTGCTGATCATAAAGTCTGTACAATAATTATTTAACTTTCATGTTTGTGTTTTTTTTACAGTGTTTTAAGCTTAAATGTAATCAGTGAGAGTGAAAAGCTATGAGTGTACTATGATTCAACTACAACATGGCAGTTTGACTCAAAAGCAACAACAATATTCCAGTGTTTAAAGTCTGACTGTGATTTCTTGTTTGAAAGTTTCTTCTGTGTCCTATAGCTAAATAGTTGATAATATATATATATGATCATCTATGCATGATGTGTCCTTCAAGATAAAAAAGTAACCGCTGTCTACAGAAGGAGTAAAACAGGGAAAACACCAACCAATCACAGCAGCTCAGACCAAATTTTTAAACAAACCAAATTCAGTGCTGCTATTCTGCTCAGCTTCTACGTGTACAATTTGCCAGCATGCACCAATTCTTATTTAATGCGTGTAGCCGAGCTAAGAGGGATCCGAGTACGCTGGAGAATGCATGTCTCACATGTTTTGGCTTTGAAAATAAGGGAACCCCGCCAAGAGCCATCCGACAACTCCAACCAAGTTTCAGTATCCTTCACATTTTAAGACAGGTGTACAATCTAACATAACCACTTTGTGGAGGATCAAGAGGATAAAATACAGTAATTTCATGGCCAAAACGGGAGACTTAACAGCTATGTGAATGACAGAGGAACTACCCAGTCAATATCGGGTTTTGAGTACAAAGCAACATGCCATGTTTGTTTTTTTTAACTGTATGATGATCATGTTTGGTTTCACAATTATGTGCTTCATAAAAATCTTAACTTGGCACTTTATGTGACTTTTTAAGGGGTAGATGGAAAAAAATTGATCTCATATGGGGATAAGACAGTCAAGAAACAAGAACCACTGATTTTGACCGACATTTCTGGTTAAGGGTGGCACAGTGGTGCAGCAGGTAGTGCATGTGCCTCACAGCAAGAAGGTTCCTTGTTCCTTTCTGGGTGAAGTTTGCATGTTCTTCCCGTGCGTGCCGGGGGCACTCCGGCTTTCTCCCACAGACCAAAAACATGCTCATTAGGCTCATTTGGCCTCAAGCAACCCCAGCTTAAACAAGGTGAGCTACCCCTTTAAAATCATGATTTCTCTTTCGAAAGCTTAAACCAGGTCGGCCTGTAGAGAATGGAAAGAAGATGTATGTTGGGTTATGGATGCCATTTGGCCTTCGGTTCTTGTTTTCTATTGACAGAAGAGGCGCCATTGTGTGGCCCTCTGCTGCTGTTACCATCTACTTCCAGGTTTGAAGTTTTATGTGTTGTCTTCATACCTTGGTTGTAGTAACTGGCTATTAAAGTTAATGTTGGCCCTCTGTGTTTTCAATCCACTCTGGTCATTCTCATCTTACCTCTGGCATCGTCAAGGCTTTTTATGCCTAAGTCACACATTCCCGTTTCTCATAGCGACTGTGCATGACTGTACACGATTAAGGAGGCTGGTGTGATCGCTATGATACGGGATTAAATTACTGTTTCACCCCTGGAGACACTCCGTAAATACACTGTCAGTGACGCTGCTACAGCGCTTCAGGGGGCGTTTGTCCCGCTCCAGTTAGGTTAATACAGCGATATGACGAGGATTCCATCCCGCTGGCAGGACGTCAGCCCCGCTCGAGCTCAGTTCGCGTCACGTAAGACCCGACTGAGCCCTGTCGCTTGCGCCGTCTTGAACGGGACACAGTCGGGGCTCAAGCGGATACATCCTTGTCAGTCGTCCTCATAAAGCTTTCAGGATTGAGCCACGATTGGGCCACGATCAGCTCGACTGAGCTCCATGCATGCCCCGCTAATACCGCTCGCATTAGGACTGCATTAGGCTTCCACCCCGCTATACCGAGAGCGGCAATTCTCCACGACAGTTTTGAACAGTTCAAAACTGTCGTGGAGCTTCTACGTTCCCCTCCGTTCATCCACGACTATACAACGCTGATCCAGACCAAGTAGCGCATGCACCACGACCAAAGCACGCTTTATCAGGATTATGACAATCGTGCACAATCGCCATGTGAAACGGGAATGTGTGACTGGGGCTTTACATAGAGACCTTTTGTTCACTGAATATTTTCTCTTTTCAGATCATTCTCTGTCAATCCTTGCTTGTAAAAGTCCTAGCAGATGAGCACTTTCTGAAATACTCTGAACATGTCACGTTTAAACTTAATATCAACGCTACCTTCTTTTCTATTCTGATGCTTTTTGTCTTGACCATATCTACGTGACCAAATGCACTAAGTCACTGCCATGTGATAGTCTGATTTTTTATTTGTGTTAACCAGCCACTCAACAGGTGTTTCTTCTAAAGTGACTCATCAGGTGTGCTTAATAATTATAAGTTTAACATTCTTGCCTGTGGATGTATTTTACGTACAACTTTTTTAACCAAATGGTACAGGAAGTTTTTAGTTTTTTAGACATTTTTTAAGGAAGCAAATAGTTTCTGTCACTGAGAAATACTCTGCAGTCCTGCCAGATCATTTTTGGATCCCTCAGTCCTTCTCATGTTTCTCATACAAGCAAGATTTTTCTATTTTTATGCTCTAAACTCTGAACTTCGCTGCCTCTGGACCTTAACAGAGGAAGTTTTCTGGATGTTTCTTCCCAAAGTTAAGCTAAGATCCTAAAGCTTTATCACAGTGTGACATTTAACATTGGCAATCATTTTTATTGATTTCACTGGAGTTTACCTCTGGTTTTACTTTATTTTTGCCCCCAAATATTCTGGAAACCTCTCCATGAATTTGGAAACTGGCAAGGAAAATCAATAGCAGCCAAAGAATCTTTTACTCTGAGTGGAGGAAATCCATTTGTAGGAAATGTAGAGTAATTTAAGACTGTTCAATAAAATGGACAGTTATATATAACTAAATAAATAAATAAATCACAGAATTTTAGAGAACACAGCATTGCTTTATCTGTTTTGATTAGTCTAGCCTCACTGGCATGACTATTTAAGGGTAATGCCATCAAAGCATCATCCCGTACTTGCACAGAGAAAACAGTAACAATAGTTCATTAATTCATGCAGCAGTAAAAATTATCATGAAGTATCAAACAGATTTGTAGTTTTACCTGTAGATGAAACACAGCAGAGCAGGAGCAACACACACACGACCTTCATGTTGGTCTTTTAATTCTTCTGAGGCAGCTGTTCAGACAGGTTTTTTGATGAGCTGAGGGGGGAGGTGTTCACGAATCACTGCCAAACAGATTTTTACTTCCTTGACAAAAACATACAAATGAAACACAATGTTTCAGTTGGTTACAGTTCACCTGGCCTCCGCACAGTCACCAAATCTCAATCCAAAGCACCTTATAATTATGTTGCAAAAGAAGCTTCACATCATGAATGTGCAGCTGACAAATCTCCAACAGCTACATGATGCCATGATGTCAATTACTGACCAAAATCTCAAAGGAACTTCCAGAAACCTTGTTAAATCTACAAGGTCTGTCTTTAAAGGTGTTGTCAGCAATGTGGGAGAAAACAAGTGGAGAGGTTGTTGATAAATGAATTTAGACCCGCCTCTCCCTTCATACTTCACCCCTGGCTCCACCCCCTAAAGCTGATGGACTCGCATCGTCATGGAGACGGCCGTAGAAACTGCATAGCTGACCATTGAGCTAAGGTAACCCCGACTCGTCAGACAACGCAACTTCCATTATTGAAAACATCACAACAACAGTACATTTTGCCAGATTAGACAGTAACATGAATGCCCTACGGCTGTTACTGTTATGTGAAGCACCATAAAGCTAATGTTGCTTACCTATCCAACAGAAAGATGCCGACATCCGTGTCCGTTTTCAGGTCTTTCAATCGCAGAGTTCCCTCCAACGTCACCAATGTTGACCTGGGTCTTCGCTCTTTCATGGTCATAGCCCTTCTTTTTCACTTTTCACTCCTCTGACATTTTTCTTTTGGACTGTTTTTCAGCCATTGCTACTGCACCTATTGTATCTCTCTCTTATTCTAACTGTGCATGCTACGCAATCTACTTCTCCCCCTCCCCCCTCTGTCTGATCTGCGCATTAGTATGATCACCCCCTGGATGTGTGGGGGTGTGCCCTGTTTTGGTGACTCGGCCCAAGCCACAGTATTTACCTGCTGAAATTCAGAGCCAAGGCTGTGTATCGAAAACTGACTTTTTTTTTCAACATGCTCTCAGTGGTGACATCTTGTGAATGAGGAGGAGAAATACGGTGATTTTGACAAATGGTGCATTTGATTAGAAGATTAGAAGATCGCTGACTACACCTTTAAGTAACGAGACTGTACTTATGAGGATAAAGCCATAAGTGTTGTATATTAAAGGATGGGTACTCGCACTCTAAGTTTTAATAAGGGATGGAGCACAAACTGGAAGAGGTTTACTTTTGAGGATCCTCTGGTTTTGCGTGCATGTTTGTTGCTCTGCTTCTGCCTTTGTGCTTTTGCCTCTGCTTTTTCTATCTGCCATCTTTCGTCCTCGAAGACAACAGGCCTGGTGCTCCCGAGACGAGCTGCAGCTGCACATGGTGAAATAGCACATGGGTTTGCTTTATATGACATTTGTTGAGTGATGTTGACATATGTTTTCACAATGATCAGCTGTGCCAAGCTATGTTAGGCTAAAGTTCCTCTAAGATAAAGCACTTGTCTTGAGTTACATCGACAATGGCAAATGTTTGAAATGCATCTACAGCAAGTCAGAGGGGCCATCAGGGTACGTCATACTCCGCTGGCACAACATTTCTCTCTGCTTTAGAAACATCGAGCTGTGTTAAACAGTAGATTTGACCCAGGGAATGAAGTTTCAGAGAAATTTTGTCAACTTCTGAACATAGGTCAATGTTAGCTAATATGTGTTGATGTGAGAATGCAGACTTACAAACCTCCTCAGTGTTTCTTTAAATTTTAAATGTGACCATAATATCTGAGGAAAATTTGAAGTTACTCTCCTTCAACTTTGTACATGTGTCCTTTTTGATTAAAAAAAAAAAATCTTTTTTAGTTCAAACTTAAAGATATCAAGAAGCATGTAATCGTGTATTTCATGAAAATCTCAGCTTGTATTGAAAAGTAGTATTTAGTGTTTGGATGTTAAAGTTAGGGTCGGTAATTTTGGAGAACTAGCATGTATTTTAACGTAGCATCTCCTCAGAGCTCCTCCTCCAGAATGACGCCCTATGCTAACATGCACGAGTGCAGCTGATTCCCAACCAGAAGACTGACTCAACTCTAAACCTTCAGCACAATGTTTATGTTTTCCACTACACCAAGTCATGTCTCAGTCAGCAGTAAGAAAACACCAAAACATAATCATAGTAAAGTTTAAAAAACAAACATGGAAAGTTAGTGCATTAGCCTGGGTGGCAGCTGTCGCGAGATTAGAGCCAACAGAACAAACCAAGGAAAACAAAGTGTTTATTTTAGATTTCTTGTACACCCGTCTTATATGTGAAGGATACTGGAGCTTGGTTGGGGTTCTGGGACAGCTCGTAGTGGGCTTCCCTTATTTTCAAAGCCAAAACTTGACAGGTAAGTATTCTCCAGCAGACTCTGATCCCTCTCTGCTCAGCTACACACACTGAATCAGAGTCTGTGCACGCCGGCAAAATGTATGCGCAGGAGGTGGGCAGAACGTTGATGGGAACAAATTTGTGATTGGTTGGTGTTTTCCCAGGTTTATTCCTGCCATAGATAGCGGATATTTTTCACTCTATTTTAAGAACACATTATGAATTGATTGCCATCGGGTCATAACGACGATTTTAACCAGTATTACAAAAAGTGTATCTAAATCAGATTACCAAGCTTTAAGGATCATAGGACAACAGTCATGGAGCCATATGGATGTTCTTTGCTTGCTGAACACAAAATGTCATTGAATTAGGTCAGATTTTCATTAATCAGGAGATAGTGAGGGATATTTAGAGTGGGGTGTAGAAGGAACATTTACCTGAACATTACCCACAATAAAAACCCAGAAAGTAGAAAGGCTCAGCACTAATCTTGAGAGATCTGGCCCAGGTGTATCACATGGGGCCTGGCCCTACAGTGTTAAACACACATCCCACACACACTCACTTCCCACTTTATTGGATTCATCTACCAGGTTCACCCGTTGTTTCCCTTAGAACTACATTGATTCCTTTTATGTGCATGAGTTGAGCAAGATATAGGCAACCTAAAAAATGTCACATTGACCCTTTTCCCTCCATTCTGATGGCAACTTGGACCATCTGGGGGTCGTTTTGACCACGTCCAACATGAAAAGAAATGAGGTGGTGGAACACTTGTTTAATTGTTTTAAAACACCAAAAAGTATTTTTTAAATCATATCACTTTCAAGCAATGGAGTAGATTTGTGCTTCTCAAATGATGTCACAAAAGGTGCAACACCGCCATCTTGTGTTTGAATACTGCACAGAGAAAGACGACTTCACTGTGGTAAGATGTCTTCTGTCATGGTCCGGTAAAATTAACTATTTCTTGGACGTTTTGGATGTTTATGCTTTATGTTTCAAAGTGTCATATACTCACTGTGACCTGTGTCGACTGTTTTGAGCGCTTACTGTGATTTATTAGCCTGTAAAACTTTGTTTGGAGACTTGTTCATGATGCTAAACTAGCTTAAATGTTTCCCCTCGTGTCAGGTGTTCAGATCATCCTGAGACTGTGATGCTAACTTTCACACAACTCTGCGGTGCTGTGTTGCAGGTAATGTTTGTGTCCTTTTTCTATCACTTTTCAGTACATTTTATTTTGTATATTTACCTCTGTGAGCACCCTCAGTTATAGGACGACGTTTCATACTAAAAACTGAGGCAGTATCCTTGAAGTTTACTCTATATATTATATTTGTATGCTCAAGAATAATATAATGAAGTATTCTTGGCTCATACTGAAATGTACTGAGGAACAGTCTACGACTAAGTCTATTAATACTTAAGAACTTTCACTTATACTTAATAATAATACTAAAACTTATAGAGTACTTTAGTTTGCTTTTTACTTATTTCTGCCATAAAGGACTTATACTTCTTGATCCAGGTACAGAATAAGTTCAAGCCATTGTGCTACATTAAATTTAACAAAATAAAACTGTTTTAAAACAGGGATAATACCTCAAAGCAAATGTGTGTAAGGAAATTTCCTTACACACATTTGTTTTGAGGTATTATTCCTGTTGCAAAATTACATTTTCAGGATAATTTAATGCTGGGGTTTTAGAGTTTACAGTAATAGTATGTGTGTTCAGTTCCATAATCATTATGTACCTTAAAAATATACACAAAACAGAGAAACATTTTTTTGATCAAGCTTAAGTGCCTTTAAAGAGGGTCTGGCAATAGTGTTAAGCACACAGCATCATCTGTTTTAACAAGAACACATTTTGTTTTAATCATATAAAGCAACACAACATAAACAGTTTCTTTTTTAAAAAACACAGATATGTAAGTACTTTGTTTATTGATCTGCGAATCTTTGCATGATTTAGTCACGACCTCAACTAAAACACAACATAGTTTGGCACATGGATAAAAAGCAAAAATTTGAAGCGAACACGTTTGTTAAAAAATAACCAAGTTTGTAATTAAACAAAATGTATCATCTTTCAAGCATATACTTTAATAAACTAAAATGTAGACTCGAAGGATATACCAAATACACTAGTAGTAAATTAATCAATCAATCAATCAACCTTTATTTATTCTCGAGAAATCATTGAGGGGCATCCTCATTCTCATGATGTCGAGTCACTTAAATAAGTGTACTAATGGTATACTTGAAAGTGTACTTTGTTAAAGTTCAAAATTACCTTATTAAGTATTCTTTTTTATGTATTTTGAGGCATTTTGTGCCTTTATTGATAGGAGAGAATGACAGTGGATAGGCTTGTGAAAGGGGTGAGAGATTAGGGAAAGATACTCTGCAAAGTGGCCACAGGCTGGATTCAAACACGGGCCGGCAGAAGTATGAATATGGGATGTGCATGGTTGCTAAACACTCGCTAAACACAAACCAGCACCCCAACCTTATAAAGGAGTCTTAGGGTATACTTTAATAAACTAAACAATATTCCAATGTAGTCCAAAGAAGTATTAAGTTATGGTTCTTTCCAGTGCACTACAAGTACATGGTCTGCCGTAAACTTGCTATGCTTACACTCATACTCAAGCATCCTTCATACAATGAATTTAAAGTATAGGCTACTATTTTTGCTAACGGCAGTCTTTTATTTTTCCAAATAAACGGCTCACATTTTTTGATCTTGCACTGAATTTAAAGGAACACTACACCCGAACAACGATTTGGCCTCATTTTCTACTCACCCTCATGCTGAACAACACTGTGGAGTAGTTTTTGGAGTAGGACAGCGAGTATCCCCCCAGATCTCCGGCTGCATCCTAGATGTTCCAAAACTACTCCACAGTGTTGTTCAGCATGAGGGTGAGTAGAAAATGAGGCCAAATCGTTGTTTGGGTGTAGTGTTCCTTTAATGTTAATGAGCCACTTGTCAGCTATACTGACATGATAAATGTTGAACATGTTCTTAAAGAATGTTTTATGTTACTTAAATATGATGTGGGGATTGTTCATTTATGAATTATGGAATAAGAAATACACTATATGATCACACTAGGATGTATTATTTATTGCAGTACATAGAGAAAGAGGACTTCACTGTGGTATTGTTAAGACTGCCCTGAGACTGTGATGCTAACTTTCTCACACCACTGCAGTGATGTTTGCTGTGTTGGAGGAAAGAGCTGTGATAAAACTGCCCATAATCCACCAGGTCATCGTCTGTGGTCTATAGAAGCAACATTAGTGTGGAGCTGCATGTTACAGCAGCCCTGAACTGTCTTAAGACCATATTTACTTGAGTAATCGTTGTTAGGAATGTAATAGCATTCACCGTCGTGTCATTGGTCAATTCTGAGCGAACTGTGGCAGTGGACCAATTAGCATTAGCATCAGCCCCCACCCGAGAAACTGGTGACCTGGAAATTTCAAGAACTTTCTGGAATCCTACTGTGGAGCCTCAGCAACACGACCAAGTTACTGATAAAGGTAATTTTATTTATTGAATTATTAGAAATGTTTTAAATAATTATTTGTAGTAAAAAAATGTTTATTATACGAGTGTCCATGAGAGTAACTTTATATATTTTAAGATCTATGTCGTCCCTTTGGGAGAAGTTTACGATGTTGGCAACAGTTGTTAGCTTGTTTTTTTAGCTAGTTTAGACATGTTGGATAGTTTGCACTTTACCTCATTTAAGAAAGGGGGTAATTTGGGGGTAAATGTGACAGTGTGTATCTGAGCCTTAGTGTGAGGAAAAGTGCATGTGCATGTGTGTGAGTGTTGATACAGACGTTATGAGTCGGACTTTACATTATGACATCAGCTATGCAGAGCAGAAACATGTTTATTTTGTAACTTTTGTGTTTCCATGCATTAAGCTCGTGTGGTATCAGTTTATTAATTTTTTTATTTTACACATTCATATTTAGATCTGATATCAAACGCTGTTCCTCTCTGTTTATCTCAGACTCCTCGCAGAGAAACAATGCAGAGAGAGAAAGAGAGAGCAAAAGATGTGTTTCAGCACGTATTGTTTGAGGTAAGACTTAAACTTTTAGCTTTTAAGTCCATGCTGATATCTTTTCTTCTTCATAACATTTCAGCATCAATGTTTCCTTTCTCCACCCTCTGTGCTCACATGGAGGATTCACTCAGGAAGCAGAGAGACAGGAGGAGGAGGAGGAGATGTCATGACTGAATGCAGCTGGCTCCAGTGTGAGCAGGTGTAAGTAACATTTTTTAAAAAGTATTTATGGCCACCTAACATGAACTTAGGAAGGCTTAAGTGTCATTTTTTGGCTTGGTAGTGGTTTTTCATTTTCTTGTGAACACAATATTTAAAAAATCTCTGATAATATAAAAGACATAAATTGATCTCCATTTTTAATCAAAATTCACATTTTTAAAGGACTAAAACAAATATTGAAATTGCCTGCACAGATGCATTTTTTTATGCAAGAAAATTAAACATCTTTACATTAAAATCATTATTTTTCTTTTGAAAGCTTAAACCAGGTCGGCCTGTGGAGAATTTAAAGATGATGCAAAATGGGTCAGGGACTCCGTGTTGAATGATCTTTGGATATATCATAAAAATCTTAACTAGGAACTTTACATGGCTTCTTAAGGGGATTGGTTAAAAAAGTGTTGATTTCAGAGGGGAGGCGTGATAGACAAAAATCAAGATCCACTTATTTAGACCAAAATTTTCATGTTAAAAAATGCAAGCTGTGACTTAAAATGTGAAAGTAAAACTCAGAGTTAAACGCAGCATAAATAAACATTTTAGCCAAAAGATTAAAAAGACTATAACATGAAATGAAAAACTGAAAATGCTGTCTTACCTGCAGATGAAACATGACAACACATCAGCAACAGGATTAAAGTCCTCATGATTCTCTGTTGAGAGGTGTTGTACTCAGGGTCTGCAGTCAGAATCTGCAGTCACTCTCTGAACAGGGCACACTGAGGGGCATCCACAGGCCTGCTGCCTTCTAACTGTAATGTTGAACAGGAAGTTCACAGCTTACACAGCCTCTGCTGCTCCCCTGTGGTGTAAATTGAATAGGCCACCATAACACCTAATGTGATCTCATGTGTTGTCATGTTTGATGGGACTTATATAAAGTCTCTTAGATCTGTTGATGGAAGAAGGAAGCACCTGTTAGTAAGCTTTAATGGAATTTGAGTGTGGAGAGTAAATGTTAATGAGTCTGTCACGAGTTTGGTCACCTTGACACCCACAAACAGAAAAAAACAAGAGTAAAGGGGGCTAAAATAATTACTTTTTACGTGAACAGGCAGTCTGACAGTGTGATCAGTTGATTACATGGAGGTTTTAAAAAGAGGAAAAACAACCACTGCAGATGAGATAAAATGCCATTTCATTTTCCCAGTATTTAAAATGATCATTTATCTTTCTTCATCTCAAACCAGGTCAGCCTGTGGTGAATGTAATGATGATTCATGTTTGGTCATGGACCTCACATTGAATGGGTCCTCTTTGAATTGTTCACTATTGTACTGGAAGTACAGTTGAAACCAGAAGTTTACCTACACTATATAAAAAGCCACATAAACTTTTATCCTCACTGTTTAACATTAATCAGATTAAACGTCTCCTGTTTTTGGTCAAGTAGGATTACCAAAATTATTTCTAGAATAATAATAACAGAGATCATTTAGATCATTTTTATTATTGTCTTGGTAGTCATAATTCTACGTACATTATATTAGTGTTTGATAGCATTGCCTTCAAATCAAATGACTTGGCTCAAATGTTTTGGAAATGCTCCCACAAACTTCTGACAATAGTTTGCAGGATTTTTTGCCCATTGCTCTGGGTGTAACTGTTGAGACTGAGCCAACTTTTAGGCTGCCTTGCTGGTACAAGACTTCTACCCATAAATACAATTTTCAAAAGGACTGAGATCAGAGCTTTGTAATACCCCTTCAAAACATTGAATTTCTTATCCTTAAGCCACTTTAACCAGTTCAGCAGTATGTTTAGGGTCATTGTCCCTTTGAAAAACCCTTTGTGCCCTGGCTTTAACTTCCTGGCTTATGTTGAGATGTTGCTTCAGTATTTCCACACAATGTTCTTTCCTCATGATGCCGCCTGTTTTGTGAAGTTCACCAGCAATACCTCCTGCAGCAAATCAACCCCAAAACATGCTGCTGCCAACCCCATGTTTCACAGTTGGGATGGTGTTGACAGGCCAGCAAGTTTCCCCTCTATTTATCCAAATGTAACAATGGTCATTATAGCCAAAAAGTCCAATTTTATTTTTGTCAGACCACAGAACATGTCTCCAAAATTTAAGTTCTTTGTCCTTGTATGCATTTCCAAACTGTAATCTGGCTTTTTTATGTCTCTTTTGGAGTAATGGTTTCTTGCAAGATGGGTCTGGCTGCAGACCACACCTCTCAAGCCCACTCTCTGGGAAACCTGTCTCCCAGAACCTGTCTCCTTCCTGAGCAGTATGATGGCTGGACATTCCCATAGTGTTTATTTTTGCTTATAACTGAACAGATGAATCCACAACTCTCTTCCTGATACCTTGACTGATTTCTTTTGATTTCCTCATGATGTTACACAAAGTGACAGTGTGTTTCAGGTGTGCCTTAAAATACATCCACAGGTGTGCCTCTGATTAACTCAAATGTTGTCAATGAACCTATCAGAGGCTTCCAAAGACATGACTTCATCATCTGGACTTTCCCAAATTATTTAACGTATAGTAATCTTAGTGCATGTCAACTTCTGACTTGGAAGAATGTCATACAAAATGTCTAAAAAATCATTTCCACATTATTCTGGTGTTTCGCAAATAGAGATAATTTTAGCATTTAATGCTAGGCAGTGAGAACCAAAAGTTTATGTGCTTTTTATAAAGTTCACTTCTGTTTTCAACTCTTTGTGTGGCTGATATTTGATCAAGAAGAAAAAAATGAGGAAATTAAAAAAGACACCATCAGCAGGAAAATGTACTTTTAGTGCAAAAAAAGAGAAGACAGTTGTTACAAAATGAGAAAATTTCATCAGAGAGCAGCTCAGGACTGGACGGTGACAAAGATGAAATATAATCACTTACGAGATCTTTAGATTTTCTTCACCTGTTTTTAATCACAAGCACCTTTACAAAATTCATTGAAATTGGCAGCGAGAAAAAAACTGGGGAAAATAAATCACTTTTAACATTTTGATTGATTCTACTTGATTATATGGTTTATATTTACACATTTGCTCAAAAGCTTACTGCTGTTAGCTGTCACTTTAGCTTATGACACATCCTAAAATAAATCTAGCTTATGTTTTAGTTAATCAATTGTTAGACGGTCAGAAAAATAGATAGAGCAATTTCATATAAACGGTCTCCTTGGTGCTAAAACCACTGAGATTAAACAAATCCCTCCAAAATAAAGGCAAGTTGTTTTACTTCACATACAGGCAAAAAGCTCTTATCTCCATTGACTGAACTTTAATTTGGTTTAAATTTTATAAAACCCACTCTCCAACATTGAAGGTGACCAAATACTAAACTGTTTTCATGAAAATCACAACATGGAGGTTTGTGCCCAACGGTGACTTTAGGTTGTTGTTTCAGCATCTCCTTCTGGTGTTCCCTGTCCCCCTGTGAAGACAAGCAGTAACAAATAAATAACATTTTTTAACACAGGGTCGACATTTTGACTTTTTTCTAACACAGTTTGACTTACCTGCAACAGGCTGGAACTCTGAAAGAAATTAGAAATCAGAAAATTAGAAGCATCATCTTTTAATGCTCTCTTTTTAGAGTTTTTTTTTGTCAATCACTTTTGTGACTGAATGCTAAGAATAAGAATGTGTATCTTACTGTTGTTTTTTCTTCTCCAGATGAAGATTCCAGTGATACTGACTAACAGGAGCAGCAGTCCTGCAACAAGTCCAGGAACCAGAGATCCAGAGGGAGGCTCTGAAACTACAACAAAATGTTGAGTTACTTAAGAACACTGGAGAAACTCTTTTACTCTGAATCAGCTGCAATATTGTGTTATGTGAACACAGATGAGGATTTCACTTGAGTTCTCTTTGCTATCACTGAACAATTACTGAAGAACAAATATCTGAAAATACAAAGAAAAGAAAAAACAGGACTGCAGGACTCACATAAACACAAACACACAAAGTCAGTGTAGAAAGCAGAGCAGTGATTCAGAGTGTAAAGAATTAAATAGACATGATGGAGCACCATGTGTCAGATAACAGTCTTACCGTAGTTACTTCTGATCACTGCTTTGTCCAGTTTGGTGATGATGTCCTCCTTCACACCTTGGAGCTGAAACACACACTCGTACCTCCCCCAGTCTTCAGGTTTTACTGCTGAAATGTTCAGGTCAACACTCATCTGGAAGGTCTCATCATGGTTGGGAAGGATCTCTCCATGTTCCACATCTTCATAAAGCTCCTCTCCATCTTTCCTCCAGAACACTGCAGCTCTGTCAGGGTAGAAACCTGTGGCGAAGCATCTGACTGGAGAGGAGGGAGACTTCTGGAGGAGAGACACTGATGTATTCCCTAAAAAAGGTAAAGAGGGTTTAGAAATCTGGGTAAACAGAGTTTAGGAATCTGCAGAGGAACATGACACAATGTGCTCTGATATGTTTTTATGTATTCGTCTGAATCATTCTGAAAAGCATAAAAACATGAATGTTCCGATCCTGTTGAAAAACAATGGATCAGAGCCAATGTCAGTGTTTTAATTGATTGGGAATCAAAATTTACACCGATCATCTCACACCAATAGTTTTCTTCTGAAGCAGATGAGAGAAGGGGCTTGACTTCTCTGTCAGGCATTCCTCTGATGGGACTTGAAGTGGCAAAACTCTATCTGTTCAGTGGTTGACAGTATCTTTAAGTCACTTTTATTTATGGTCTAACTTGTTTGTGCAGAGATTAAGAAAAACTACGTAATGCTAGCGATAATGGTGAGTTCAATCTGATCTTTGGAGTCAGGCCGTATAAGTTGAAAATTAGATATATCACTGTAAATGCCCCATTTGATTGTCATTTCTTCTCAGGAAGTCAGACAATCTGCCAGTACCTCAACTTTACCTGCTAAAAACACATTTAATTGGGATGTTACATAATTCTGAAGTCTGAGTTCTGAGGTAAATAAATGCACCATCACCCCAGAATAAAAACAAGAAAAGCTGCAACAACAAACAAGAAGACCACATGCTGGGGATTCGTCACAATCCTACCTGTCTGCTGTGTGAAGTTTCTTCTGTACTGCAAATACTTTTGAAGCCAGAGAGGGCACATGTGGGTGAAGAATAGTTCACCCTCCTGTAACCTAGCTTTGTCATTATCCCATCTGTATTTAGTCATAAGTGCCTTGGGTGTTGGAGCAGTCCACGTCAGAGTCTGCACATCCAATGATATGAAGTCCTCTCCATTGTAACCATACCGGTCAAACCCAACAGTTTCTCCAGTCTCATCATCCCACTCACAACCAGTTGCCTTCTGTAAAATGTGTATACCTGAAAGAGACAGAGGACAGAGAACAGACCTGCATTGAGAATCTATTAACATTTACCCTCACATCAGCATGAATCTACCCGACTGACAAAAATTGTATTCTAAATCAAAGTTTCTTAATGTGCATATCTTTTTTCAACACAAAGACATCTGATGAGGGAGCAGCTGAAAGTTTGTTTTGACATGTAAATAGTCCAGTCAGCAAGAATGAAACCAGCCAAAGTTTAGCAGCATCCACTGCAGCACATGGAAACAGCAGTGAATATGTCACATAGTGTGACATCCCACGTGTTACCCCCATTCTGTCTCTGCAACATTCAAATTATGCCCAAGTCACACATTCCCGTTTCTCATAGCGACTGTGCACGACTGTACACGATTGAGGAGGCTGGTGTGATTGCTATGCTTTGGGATTAAATTACTGTCTCACCCCTGGAGACACCCCGTAAAAACACCGTTTTTACAGCGCTTCAGGGGGCGTTCATCCCGCTCCAGTTAGGTTGATACAGCGATATGACAGGACGTCAGCCCCGCTCGAGCTCAGTTTGCGTCACGTAAGCCCCGACTGAGCCCCGTCGCTTGCGCCGTCTTGAACGGGACACAGTCGGGGCTCAAGCGGATACATCCTTGTCAGTCGTCCTCATAAAGCTTTCAGGATTGAGCCACCATTGGGCCACGATCAGCTCGACTGAGGTCCGTACATGCCCCACTAATACCGCTTGCATTAGGACTGCATTAGGCTTCCATCCCGTCATACTGAGTGCGGCAATTCTCCACGACAGTTTTGAACAGTTTAAAATTGTCGGGGCGCTTCTACGTTCCCCTCCGTTCATCCACGACTATACAACGCTGATCCAGACCAAGTAGCGCATGCACCACGACCAAAGCACGCTTTATCAGGATTACGACAATCATGCACAATCGCCATGAGGAACGGGAATGTGTGACTGGGGCTTTAGACATCAATATATTAATAATTAGTCTTGAAAAAAGAGTTTGTGGCATGGTGCATGTTAGGGATGGGAATTTCGACTTATTTCCCCGCCGACTAGTCTCAAATTTTATTTGCGACTAGTCGACTAGTCTATAAGCAAGAAAACTCGCAATTTAATACATATATTAAGTTAAAAGTTTGACATGCAAATGTGTATTTAGGAACTATTTAGCCCAAATATTCAGGACAAACTGTTAATCTAAATTCTATTGATGTAACAACAACTGACTGAATAGTTGAACAATTTAAAGAGAAATACATTTCTGATACGTTTGCCAATGCAATGCATGGCATTTATTATGAATACTGCTTTGGTATGAAACTTAGATGCAGCAGCATGACAATTCCAAACGTACAACATAGTAGCCTAGAATAGAATTCCCTGAAATCTCTGGCACTTAAGACTAGTGCACGATTCAAGAAACTTTCATTTCTTAAGAATATTTAACTGTAATTGGAAGGTCAGGATATTTTAAATAAAATAAATTGAACAAAAAATATTGTAACTTCAACAAACAAAAAAGAGAAAAAAAAAGCAATGAAAATGAAATGGCCTATCTTTTAGCAAAATTGCATGTAAATAAAAATAATTATACTAGTCAAAAACAAAAAAATAGACCCTGTCTCTGTAAAGAAAAAACAAAACTCACAACAATAAAAACTCTGGCCCAAATGAAATGGAGTTTATACAGTTCAGGAATTGTGACATGTAGGCCTACTTTCTCCCAGTCAATTCGTACTATCTGTCAAACGTTTGTAACTGCTGGCTTTTCAACCATATAGATGGGCTGCACTTCTCGCAATGTAGCGAACGACACTGTCTGTGAGCGCATCATTTTGGGGTATTATCTATATGTTCTTTGCCGACCAAATGCCTCATTAAGTGTTGACTGTCAGGACAAAGGCTCCGCTGCACCTGCACATCTTCGTCGCCACTACTTTCTAACAAATGCGACATATCAGCTCGTCGGTGTTCATGAGCTCACACCTTGTTCATCCTGTTTAAAACCAACACATTCCCACACTGGGGCAGCCGGCTTAAGAACCGTATCTTTTG
>JAZDUH010000458.1:27985000-28192500 GCA_036419115.1 Scarus forsteni
CTCTCTGGTCTTTTGGCAGCTCTCTGCCTGTGCCTGACGAAGCTTTCCAAGCTGGGTCTGCTCTCTGGTCCCTCGCCTCCTTCACTACTACACTCTCTAGAAGCCTCCTAGTGTGTGGGACAGGCGTTGCCGCTAGACAAGAACATAAAAAACAGGGTTTCTTTGTCTTTGATTGGGGTTGTGCATGTTTGCACTGGATGTTTAAAGCTGGTATCAGTGTGAGCTAGAGCATGACACAGGAGCGGATTTTCAGTCCTGTCCCGTACCAATCCCATCCCGCTCCCACTCAAAATGACTCCCACTCCTGTCCCGTTCCCATTTGAATAAAACCAAACATGTTGAAAAAATGTTGCATTTTTTATTTTAGGTAACAGTGCAGCGTATATAAAAAGAATTACCTTTAAGTTTCACATGCCTGACATTCGGTCCGTGTAAACAGCTCTCTTTTCCATGTTGTTTTGTTATGTGTGTCGCCGGCAGCCTCTCCGAGTCGCTTTTCACTTCCTGTGGTGACAGGAAGTCAAACCACTTTTGTAGTTCTTTTGTGTTGCTAGCGCGATCAAGAGTGTTGGCTCTTACTGAGAGATGACTACAAAAAAGGACGCATCTGTTCATCTGGTTGTTTAACACGGCTGAAAATGATCATCTATTAATGTCGCTCCCGTTCCTGCCCGCTCCCGTTGCTTTTTTTTCCCGTCCCATCTCGATCACAGCATTAATTTAAAAATGACTGTTATGAGCTGTTATTATAATATTAAAGGGGTTAAATGATTCCAATTGTGTTTTAAAGTACTTTTTGAACATTTTGAGCACACTCCAACAATACCGCGGTAATAATGATAACTGTGATAATGTTGGTTGCAATAACGTGATACAAAATTTTCTTATTGTTACATGCCTACTTGTGCTATACTGGTGCTACCACATCTTATATATTCTGAAAAGTAGTACATAACAGATTTTACTTTATAAGACTACATTCTTTCCTAAAAGAAAGATTAAGGAACTGCTAAACCACCAGAGGCATAAAAGTATTACTTTAGTACTGGTATTGAATAAAAAAAACATGTTTCCCAACCTTAGGGCAGTAGTTCCATATTGGTCTAGACCAGGGGTCGGCAACCTGCGGCTCTTTTGTCTCTCGCCAGTGGCTCTCTTGACTCAGAGGTCAGAAGAGCAAAAAACGTCTTCTTTGACTTGCATTAAACTCTAATAAATTAATGTTATTTTTGCATGTTTTAGCACCATCTGCCTTTTTTCTTTTAATGACAATTTCTTGGTTTTACATCGTGAACTTTGCGTCATGTGTGCACCTCCCATGACCTCTGCGTGACCTGCAGCAGGTCGGAGAGAGAGCAGGACGCTGCAGCATCTTCAGCTGTGAGCTCACTTGATGTTCATTTTAAGTTCTGATGAAGATGTTTTGATAAACTCTCAGACTTTCAACTGCTGCTGTGAAGAGATTCAAACTTTTTAAACGGAGGCATGTCGGCGATAAAGCTTTGGAAAAGACGAGAGACACGGGGAGACGATAATTCAGCACGACTGTGACGGCGTTGTTGAAGCGGGGGATTTTTACACAAAGATGTCAGGTGGATGTTTTTTATTACCATTTCTGCGTTATAATTGCAGTCAGTCTGTCCCCCTCACATGATCTCTCATTCACTAACTACAAACTCAGGTGTGTGAGTAACTGTGTTATATATATATATGACAATTTTTTAATGACACATCAAAATTGGCATGAAACTAAACATTGAGTAGTTATGTGGGATAAGCTTCTAAAACACTGATAAGATGTCGAAAAGCACCTCAAAAATCATAAGACTACTTCATGATTATTATAAAATTGTGCATAATAATGATCAGAGTGCAGGAAAGAAATGATTTTAGTTTAAAATGTGAGGGTAAGACCTTCTGACCCCCATCTCACCTGATGATGTCAAATAAATATTTATGATTTTTCCACTGCAAGTAAAACCTGATCCTGTGTAAAAAAAAACGGAGTAACAACAATACCAAAATAAAAAAGGAAAATAACAGTGTTAACAGGGCTAATATTAATAGATGGTTATTTTTGTTGACAAACCTGAAAATCAAAGTAAACACACCATTGTTGTCATTTTAGTTCTAAATGAATTACTTCAAAATAATACGGTATAACACTAATGTCAAGTTAAAGCAACAAAAGTACATGGTCCATTAAAGAGCAGTCATGTCAGGTGGTAAAGCAGTTTGCTTATAGATCTAATGTCATTATAATGTAGAGTCAGCAGGTGCTGCTGTCGTCATTTTAAGGTTCAAATGTGTTTGTGGCTCCAGACAGATTTTTTTGGTGGGCGTGACGGGCAAAATGGCTCTTTTGATTGAAAAGGTTGCCGACCCCTGGTCTAGCCTCAGGACTCACCACCATTTATTCACCTCACTCCTTCACAGCTTCTTTCCCAAGCTGAGATTTAACTCCTGAACTCATAGCTTCCCCCTTAAACAAACAATATCACAAGTTCAGTATCAGCATAATGGCTCAATAACTCATTCATGCAATGTGAAATAGCAATCTATTGCTCCCTTTTAATGTAGTATAACTTCGATGCAAAGTTACATTTTTTCTATGTTATTGTTGGACTTACACTGCTTCTAATCACTGCAGTAAATAATTTAACTCTTCACAAATTTTAAAATATTTTCATATATTAACAAAAAAATTAAATGCTAATTGTTCCTGACTGTTCTCACATTACTTTATCCACTACTAAAACTTATTGAACTCGCCCTAACCTCTGTTCATAAGGTATTTATTTATTCTTCAATTCTGCTCTTCATCGTCCTCTAATGTTCAAAATAACAGCTAACTGCTCCTAAACTATTTTTGCACCTTAACTTTTTTCTCATTCACAATGTGTCCAGCCTGAAATGTGGTAAGAGGACTCTGTATGTAAATCAGTTGACATGTAAATGCAAATAATGTCATTTTATTATTTTTTTTTAAACTGACAAGGCTGTAAATGCTGCTTGCTTACTGGGATTGCTACAAACAAAGTTACATTGTATTAGTTTGTGCAGTGACAATGAAGAACCAATTCTTTTATGTTCTATTCTAAATTTAATTAGATATCCAAATAAAAAATCAGTTTCTGGTTCTTTTTCATCAGTTTGAACTATTTGTCTTAAACAACCTTTTTTTAAACTTTGTGACCCAAAATGAGTTATATGCCCATTTTTTTCTGTCCTGACTTGGCTCATTTTTGTCATGGCTGTGTTTGTAGCCGTTAGTTTTTCTCTTTTCCTTACCTTTCCATGTACCTGTTCACCTGCTAAAAAGACATATGACTCTAAATGACAAAACTGAAGTGCTCTTGAAGAAATGTAAAGGCTGGTTCATAAATGTCAGCCTCTCTAAAGTTTTTTAGGATGCAGAGGAGAGGCTTGTGTTTGTTTGTTTTTTATGTGCGGAGCAAATTAGAAATAAGAAAAAAACTAAAAACACAATGAAGTAAAAAATATCTTAAAATTAAGCTTCCACAGCATTTAAGTAGGTCATTTTGTGCATAAAAAAGAACAAAAAAACAGAGCCTTGACTGAGAGAAGTAAACTTAAAGTGACTGTAGTACAGATCTGAAGCTGAATACTTGAACTACAGTTCTCTACAAAGCATGAGGTAATGTTTAACAGTAGCCAGGTTTACCTGCAGACTTTTTTTCATTCTGATTAAAATCATTCTGATTGAAGATCTCAGGTGAGCTGTTCTATGTGACCTGATCTATTCTGATCTGGTGTTTACATGTGCCGCAACATTTAATCAGAACAGCTGTTTTACAGACACGTGACACGCTCAGATCTATTTAAACATCACATGATCTATCAAAGATGGTGTAAGTAGGTGTTTTAATGAATTATTTGAGGGTTGTGCTGTTTAGTCTTATAGTAGTCTTCAGAGTTTTCCAGCTGTTCCTTATTTGCTCGACGTTTTGGTCTATCCCGGCTTCGCTGAGTTTTTGTGGACTTTTTAAAATAGTTCAGTATTTGTTGTTTTCCCACCGTCTAAGCGTGCGATAATGTTTCGTTCTTTTAGAGTTTATATTAAAAACAAACTCTCAGACCAGTGCTGTGTGCTCTGTTTGGAAGCCGCCATGTTTCCAAGTGAGTAAACGTCACTGCTCGTTTACGTCCAGACTGAGCATGTGCAGACTGAACCCAGCCTGACAACTTTCTGATTCACCGTTTACATGACAGGATTTTACTTTTTCGGTTTGGGAGAAGGAATATTCTACCCCTGTGGAACCGAATGAAATCCATTCAGATTTGGCCTGTTTATTCTGATTGGGGTGTTTATATGGAGCATTTTTATTCGGTTTGGGCTTCTAACTTGATTCTAATCGGAACATTAGGCTCCATGTAAACCTGGCTAGTGACGGTACACGAGTCTTAACCACAGCTGCTGTTGGCAAAGTGAAAGTAAAAATTATTTTGTATGCTACTATAAATGAAATTAGAGTTTTTTTTACAGTCAAGTTTGTTATTAGTCTTGTTTCTAAATCTGCTTGACTTAATTTCAGAAGTGAAAATTGTAAATTATTATTTTTTAATTTGATTTGACTTCCTGTTCTCAAGAATCAGATTGTTAGAGCACCAAACAATAAATGGTACACAGTCGTGCTGAGCGATTAATTGGCTTTCAATTACACCGAAAGCCTCCCTCAATCATAAGACCTGACTAATCATCAGTGGACAATCACATGCCGGGCTTGTCCTGCTGTGTGGGTGAAGTGCTCAGCCCTCCGTCCCCCCTCCTCCCACCATGCACTGCTGCTCATCTGTTCAACAGAGCCTGACCGCACTGAATGAACACTCATACTAGATGAACGGTGGACTGTTCTTTTTTTAAGTGTGGTTCAGTGTGTGTTAGCCCGGGCTAGCTCTGATAACACTGACAGCCTGGTGTGTCTGCACCATGACAGCCAGGACCTCCATGGCTTACATACAGTGGGAAGACTCCTGCAGTGTGTTTCAAAGTCAGAGCCCTGTCCTTTTTATTTAATTATAAGACTATCTACTATTTTCCACAATGCTTTTATCCTGAATGTGTTTCCTGGCCAGCTATTCAGTCATTGAGTGACTCATGTTACTGTCAAAGTATCTTTCCGTCTCATTTGAACTCTTTTCACAACAAAACAGAAGTTGTAAATTATAAAGGTGATGTACACACTTATTAAACAACATGAAATCATTACAAAAGTGGGTCTTTAAGTTGGTATCTCTCCTTTTACCCTGTCTGCCTTTCTTGGCATGCATTTTTTTTTACTTGTATATCAGTTTGAGCCATGTTTTAATGTCAATGAGATCATTTTATAAAAGAAGAATTTCTGAAAACTTTCAGGACAACATCAATCTCATCTGAAAACATCGGACAGACGTCTGCCATGCTGGCAGAAAATATTTATTGGCGTTGAAGATGAATGAGATTTCTCATAGCTGAAAGTAACAAACACGACAGTCATCCCCCTTGTAACACACAGCAGTAGCCATTTCAATTGAACCGGCGGCAATGCGGGTCTGGCACCGCTACTGTTAGCCGATAAAAGCAGAGCAGATTGTGGGCGAGGATTTACGTTTCTCGGCGTGTCTTCACCAGCTCAGTTCACAATGCTAACGATGAGTGGCTAACTTATGCTAAAATCTATTGACATAGCCTACCCGCTCCAACCAACAACGTTCAGTCATTAGCCAGTATAGGCACAGACTTACCAGATTTATTCAGCAGACATCTCCCACTGTAGTAAACAAAGCTATTACCTGTTCAACAGAAATTCAGCTGTCTCAGTGTCAGTTTCAGTCCCAAATCATTCTGCAGTTTTTTCCACCGGTCGTACGATTCTCCAATGTTGAGTCTCCGTTGGGACCTGTATTGCTCATATTTCTTCCTTACTTCAGCCTTTTCCTCAAAATTTTTACGTTTTCTTCCCTTCGATGTGGAGGATAACAGAAGCGGCCTGCCGGTTTCGGTGCTGGTCTTCTCGGCTCCATGACGCTTCAGTCGCTGTGCAGCTCGCTGCTCATCGGTACATGAGGGAAGTAGTGGGGAGGAGGCGGGACGATGCGGAGCAGGGGAGACAGGGGATTGGATGGACTCACGGACCAATCTGAACAGATTGGTCAACTATTATGCCGCTTTGCAGCGGAAATACTGAATGGATTTTTTCATTCTTTTTGGTCTTTATACTGCGTAGATTGGACCACAGGACCATACCGGCCTTATAAACAGTGTTATTAAGATGTACCGAGCTTCCATATCGTAGACCATAGCTTTAAAGCATCAAATTATGTTTTATTTTTTAGAATGGGCCTTAAAGAGAGAGCAAAGAGAGAAAACGTATTTTTTGCCCAAAAACCCAGAGTTGGAAACCTCTCTGACAGGAAGTCAAGACAACAACCTTCAGTAGTTGTTTAACTTTAAGACAGCAGGGTGAGATAATTTCATAACTGCAGTAATGTTCTGAATGAGGAACAGATTTTTCATGGAGTGTTCATGATGATGTATTTATGTTTTTCAAAAATCAGAAGAAAACAAATGGGGAGGTGGAGGCTTGATGGTTTGAACCTGTTCACTTACCTGCTATGAAAGCTCCATACAGATGTCATTGCACATTTCAGTCTGTCAGGATGTGATCTACCTACTCCCACGACTATTTACAAGGAGCCATCACAGTGAACATCTATGTCAACCAGTCTGCACATTTGTGTTCTCACAGCGAGTTCCCAAATGGAATCTGTTCCACGTTAGGGATAGGTATGCAAAAGAGAAATAGTACTGGAGTGGGAAGAATATACTCGCTTCAAAAAACAAGGAAAACTTTTTTGGATCTTTTTTTGTTTGTGAAAAATAGTTTAGTAATTAAAAAAGCATACTGTTCTTAGTAATATAGATGGGACTCTCCCCTTACCTCATGATTCAATTTGATTTGATTCTAAAGATCACAGTTTGATACAAAATAGATTTTCTGTTCACACTGATTCACGACTTTTGTAAAACTCTTTCTGTAACAAAGGGTGCTTCTCTCAAAATTTACTACACCGTGTTTGTGCTTGACACTGACGGACAGCTTAGGAAACATTTTTTAAGACTTCGAAAAGGTAAAATATGTTGAAGATCATAAAGCTCATATATTTAAAAAATGTCCTAAGCTGTTTCCTGTTATTAAATTACACAGAGGTAAACTTAAGTGTCCCTTAGCATTATTTAACATTTCAGTGTTTGTCATCATAAGTGGCTTTAAGCTAGGGATGTGCGATATGACGATATTAAATCGTTAAGGATTATAACGTGGGGATGATCTCATAAAGCAGAAAGATCATCAGATCGTCTGTGTGGGTGCAGAGACTTTGACGCGCACCCGACTAGCCAATCGTAGCACATTACGCGCAGTGCATGGTGGGATCTCCTGTTTGATTATGTAGCGTGAAGCCATGGTGGAAAGAGAAAAGAGATAAAAGCTTGAAGATGTCTGCACAAAAATCTGTTCTAAAGCAGCTGTATTATTCACTCAGATTATAGACATTGCAGTTAGATAACATTTGTTTTAACTTCTTGCAATTTAAAGCAGCACTACGGAGGATTCTCGCTTGACCGGAACGAGAACTCAACTACCCATGAGCGCTAGCGCGTGCATACTGCCGTAAAGGTACAGATCTGCCAGTCGCGTGCATTTGTTTTGTCGGCAAATCACAGAAGCCAGGACTTTGCTCAAAAGTTTTCTTCTGTCTTCAGTGGCTGTTTGCAGGATGGGTAGTGACGAGGTAATGTATTTATTTTTGACTAAATGACGATGTTAAAAATCGCTAAGTTCAACTTGGTTTTATTACCGTGAGGTCGCCCCCATCCTGTTGAAGTGATAAAGTGAAAAAAGTAAAGACAACGACGAGCTGGCGATATCACACACTTGAAATAGGTCTAAACAAAACTACATACTGGTACGTTCTCACGAATACTGTACGGATGGTAAACAATCAACAAGTACTTACAAGTCCGGCAATAACAGGGCCAAGTCGGCATCGGTCGGACGTCCCTCCTCGTCTTTTATTTCCCGCCAGCGAGTGTGAAATAAACCGAACCGATGTTTATTCTGGTCCGAGCATTCAGCTTGTTTTTCTCTCGCTTTCTTTGTTCGGTATCCTCAAAATAAACTTTTCTTTTTCTTCCGTTCTTTGCTGCCTCCGCCATGACGACAGCTCCGCGTTTGGCTTTCACCGACACTTCGGTGTTTTAAACAAATCGGAATCGGGGGAAGTGATGTAGCCTATGCCGTAAGGCAGTCCAAACTTGTAGTTTTTATTGTGGCAGGGTTCCCACCATCCACCTAGAAGTTACATAGTGCTGGTGAAAGCAATACAGACCACTTCAGAACACGACAGAGGTTTCATTCAACTTATTGTAAAGTGGTGGACCATGGCGATGAATATCTAAGGACTATATTATGTTTGAAAAACTACATAGTGTCGGTTTAAGAGGTAATGTTGATATTGTTGTTCATTACCTTTTATGTTTACATTTATTGCACATTTTTATAAAAACTGCACTATTTAAATTAAATTTAAAAAAAATTCTTGGTATGATATTTTTGCCATATCGCCCACCCCTACTGTAAGCTGAGCTGAGCACTCCAATAACTTGTATGATAACAAAGTGGACCTTTTCAGAACTTCATTATTTGATGCTTGTGTATGTTAAATTGAAGAGGTTTTTTTTACTCATCAGTGGCTTGAAAAAAAGCTTTACCAGTTTGAATAACTACAATTAGACAATTTTTTCCACAAATAAGTGACTAAAAAAGTTCAGCGAAGTACCTCTCAAATTGATGCTCAGAGTTCTGACTTCAAAATACAAAAGTCCCAAAGTGAATCTTGCTTTTCATTGGCTTTAAATGAAATAAAATCATATTTTATTCCAATTTTTCAGTGGCTTAAAAAAATCAAACACTCAAGGTTGCACATTCAAGTTCGTCAGATATTAAACATGTAAGTAACTTTAATTGAATAAGTTATACTTTGTTTTCACTGGCTTAAAAATGGAAATTACTTCTCAGGTTTCAGCTACTAAAAGCAAAGAGTGATTCCTGTAATGTGCACACTCAGATACAAATAGTTATTCCTTGTAAAATTTGTGGCTTAGTAAACACAGACCTTTGATGACAGCATAGATCAACATTTAACTACTTCTCAGCCACTTTCAAATATGGATTTGCAATAACTTTTTTTGTGGCTCCAATAATAATCATAATAATAATAATAATAATAATATAAACATGACCTAAAGTTTCATAACTACAAAATAAAGGAGATCTCCACCAGCAAAGAGGAACTACAGAGGGGTTGTAGAGAGTTGCCTCTAAATACTTTCTCAGCTGCTCTTCAGCTCTGGTGGTGGCAGTTTTGGAAGCAGCACTTACCGCGGTGAAGGTCCTGCCCAGTAGACTAACAAGTGCACTTGTCCTAGTTTTGGGGGCTGAGAGCTCTCTTCATTGGCAGTCTCTGGATTTACAGGGCTGTTTCCTTACTCACTCAGGATCATCTCTTTCTGTAGATATAGCCAGAGTAGATGCTGCACCTGTTATCTTGTAATTCATGTACAAAACCCAAAACCAGTGAAGTTGGCACGTTGTGTAAAATGCGTGAGCAAATTGTCCAACAGTTTAAGAACAACATTTCTCAACCAGCTATTGCAAGGAATTTAGGGATTTCATCATCTATGGTCCGTAATATCATCAAAAGGTTCAGAGAATCTGGAGAAATTACTGCACGTAAGCAGCAAGGCCCAAAACCAACATTGAATGCCCGTGACCTTCCATCCCTCAGGCGGTACTGCATCAAAAACCGGCATCACTGTGTAAAGGATGTCACCACATGGGCTCAGGAACACTTCAGAAAACCACAGTCAGTAACTACAGTTGGTCTACATCTGTAAGTGCAAGTTAAAACTCTACTATGCAAAGCCAAAGCCATTTATCAACAACACCCAGAAACACCGCCGGCTTCGCTGGGCCCGAGCTCATCTAAGATGGACTGATGCAAAGTGGAAAAGTGTTCTGTGGTCTGACCAGTCCACATTTACAATGGTTTTTGGAAACTGTGGTCGTCGTGTCCTCCGGACCAAAGAGGAAAAGAACCATCCGGACTGTTATAGGCCCAAAGTTCAAAAGCCAGCATCTGTGATGGTATGGGGGTGTATTAGTGCCCAAGGCATGGGTAACTTACACATCTGTGAAGGCACCATTAATGCTGAAAGGTACATACAGGTTTTGGAGCAACATATGTTGCCATCCAAGCAACGTCTTTTTCATGGACGCCCCTGCTTATTTCAGCAAGACAATGCCAAGCCACATTCTGCACGTGTTACAACAGCGTGGCTTCGTAGTAAAAGAGTGCGGGTGCTAGACTGGCCTGCCTGTAGTCCAGACCTGTCCCCCATTGAAAATGTGTGGTGCATTATGAAGCGTAAAATACAACAACGGAGACCCCGGACTGTTGAACAACTTAAGCTGTACATCAAGCAAGAATGGGAAAGAATTCCACCCTAAAAGCTTCAAAAATTGGTCTCCTCAGTTCCCAAACGTTTACTGAGTGTTGTTAAAAGGAAAGGCGATGTAACACAGTGGTAAAAATGACCCTGTGACAACTTTTTTGCAACGTGTTGCTGCCATTAAATTCTAAGTTGATGATTATTTGCAAAAGAAAATAAAGTTTCTCAGTTCAAACATTAAGTATATTGTCTTTGCTGTGTATTCAATTAATATAAGTTGAAAAGGATTTGCAAATCATTGTATTCTGTTTTTATTCATGATTTACACAATGTGTCAACTTCACTGGTTTTGGGTTTTGGAAGAGTCCATTTAAATATATAATCAAAGGTTAATGTGTGTGAAACACTATTGATGTGTTTTGCTGTACAGTTGTACAGCAGCAAGCATGTTTGCAGCATTGTCTATAACAGTAATTTAGTCAGAGATGTTAGCTTCCAGCGTGAAACGTCATATTCACATAAATAGTTCTGTAGCTCTCACACATAACCCTTGTCTGTAATATACTCAATTAATGCTGCCAGGTTTATGATCATGTGTGCAGTGAATGTTATGCAGACTCAGTCGCTCTGGAAGGACTTTTTTTAACGTTTCCCTTTTGTTTCTTGGTAAAGCTTTGGTATGGCTTTCTCTATGATAAAAACATATGTAACAGTATAAAACACTTCGACTCAGTCGTGTGAATCAGAATCTAAAGCCTCATTGTCTACGACGCTGTAGGGTCTAAGTCTTTAGAATTGAAACATGGATTTGATCTTTCTTGTCCTGGAGTTGGGTAAAACTGCAGCTTCTGTTGGTCATCAGTTGGTATTGGCACTGGCTGCAGTTCTGCTTCTTTAGCTCCTGGTGATGGCATGTCGATGAGCTACTTCTTTGCTGCTTTGCAGATCAATGATGTATTTAAACTTTATAGTGCAATATTATACTTTATTGGCAAGTAATTTATCGAAAGTTTGGGCATTTGGCTTGTATGTCATTCACCTACCAGCAGCTTAGTGAGCACCCAGGAGTTAATCATTTGACTCACTGTTACATCAGTCAGAATAATGTCACTGTGATGCACAACAAATAAAATTCTACTTAAGTTCTAGGGCCCATACTTTGTATAAATAACACTATTCTGAAACTATTTTTAATGCATAAAAATTTGGCTTCTTTGCACCATAACATTTTTCATAAAAATGCATCTGGTGGGAAGAAAAGTGACTTATTGCAGTATTTTGTGTTAAATTGTATCACCACTCTCGTGTGACAGTAAGCATTGCCAGTATTGTATTTAGGGCCCGACCGATAAGGATTTTTTGAGGCTGATGCTGATATTTGTCAGAAAAAATACTGCTTACCAATTGATCTGCCTTTTACTTGAAAAAAGAAATATATATCTATATATATATATATATATATATATATATATATATATATAGATATAGATATAGATATAGATATATATACATATATATATATATATATATATATACATTGTCCTTTAGTATTTGTTAAACTTTACACCAGAGAGGAAATTTGGAGTACAAAATATGCAAAAATGCATTGAACTTCTGGGTAATTAATTACATCACCTTAAAAAATAGTCATTCTGTATCTTGTACTTCTTGTTGATGAAAATTAGAGGAAGATTACGTGAAGGTAGAACAACTTTTTAAAAAGTTGTAAACAGGAAAGAAACAAAAACACTTAAGGTAACATTCTTTTCATTGGCATCTTTTATTTTCCTTCTCTGCAGCTTTCAAGTACAAAATAAAAGAGTGTGTCAAACTGAGACAAACTCCTGCAAAATAAAACAAATTACCTTTTTAAAAATGTAAATATATAGATTATTTATGAACTCTTTGTCACATCTGCCTTTCATTCCTCATTAGTTTATCAGAAGCAGGTTTTAGTTCAGGTAGAATCATTTTATTATTTTAAACATGAGGTAATGTGCGTGAGGAAATCAAAATATTTTGTGGGACACTGCACATATTTCACAAACTTATTCAAACAGCCTGATTAAAGTCCCCAGCTATGCTGAAGTCTCCCCTGGATGAGTCTGCTGATGATGATGTAGGCTCCGTGGAGCTGTGCTAATGCTAGCTCGCTAGCTAGTTAGCTTAGCTTCCGTGTCGGGAACAAGCGGATAAAGCCAGATTTCCATCATAATCACAATAAAACAGTCACAGATAAACTGATCCCCTGCCACCAGAAGGTCCAATTCCTTAGTATTGAGAATGACAGAGGTGGCTGATCTGTAGCCGAACTAGTAGAGGGCCCGGTGGTCTCTCTGTGTCCAGCAGCAGCGGGACATTGTGCACCGCTGAAAGTGGCTCGTCATGTCGGACCTTCAGGCTTAAAAGAACAACTCCGTGTGAGTGTAGGCGAGTCATTCATACACACAGTATTAGCAGAGAGCTAAGAAGAGCCGCCACCAACGCGCGTCGCGTTATCATTCTGCGCAGCTTGGACACCGAACAGTGTTTACTGTTTTATGAGAAATTAGAAATATATCAGCGTTACATCGGCAAAACTCTGGCCGATGTTGAATACTTTGAAAAGGGCTATAATCGGCCAATTATATCGGCCGGCTGATGTATCGGTCGGGCCCTAATTGTTTTGATAGTTTCTTGCCAATACACACCCCTAGTGGAAATTGTGAGGACTGATTTTTATCCTGGCACAAAGAAAGAGATAAAGACTGATAAGTCCATATAACTTCACAGATGTATATTTGTTGGAGTACTCATGGTATCAATAATCCAGGGGAGTAATGGATACCAAAGTATTGATGCTTTGGTATTCAGTATCTATCCTCCCATTCCTGGCCTGACTCTCTTGAGTTTTGGAGAGGCTTTGTACACATCAGAACGAGCTGTCTTCTTCTACAGTGCTGTCACACTCTGAAGCCGGCGGAGGCCACTCAAGACTCACTAAATTAAATTCTTATACGTACTGCTGCTTTAATAAAGCTCCGAGCGTCTGCCCCTCCTCCTCCATTCTGTGTCTCATGCTGTGTCCCCAATATGGAATTAAAACATGGAACAAAGTCATCATATGCTCGTCTCAAGGTACTTTGGGGGTTTGGGACAGACAAGTAACAATCACACCAGACCAGACTCTTCTGTAACACAGTCACACTGACCACCGTCAAAATGTTTTGGCTACTTAATCCACATTTGTGGTCATGGAAGCAATTCCTCATTGCATGGCCTTCTGAAATTATTGAGAAGGTAATGAGACACAGAAGGACATTTGTCATTTTTATAGTGAAAGCTAAATGGTAAAAAGGACACAGTTCCCGACCGTCTCCCCAACAATCATTGGAATGACCATTTTTCTCTAAATCCAAACAAACTGTGATGACAATGGTACGTGTAAAAGCAGCTTCATTTCCAGAGGAGCAGACCCCCCCTCTTTTATTTTTTTTTATTTTTATTTTTTTCAAAGATGAGTCATTTAAGGACAGGAGTGATTTGGCTCCAGATTGATAACAGTGAATTCTTGTTGCCAAGTGTCCTTGGGAGAGGCTGCGAGGGATAGGCTATGGATATGTGTGCATGCCTGCACCCACTGACCTGTTATTTTTTAGTGTGTGTGTGTGTGTGTGTGTGTGTGTGTGTGTGTTCGTTTTCCTATCCTGATGGGGACATTGACGTGAATACACACCAACACCATGGGGACTAGAAAACCTTGTGGGGACAAAAACGTGGTCCCCACAAGTCGAGCCCCACCAGCCAATAGGAAATGACATTTTAATATGACTGGTGAAGTTTCACAAAAGTCCCCTGCAGGCTATTATTTTCTGATTTTGTGTGTGCTCTATAGCAATCCCAGAGGTTGAACCCGGTATTGCAGTGTTTACGTGAAGTCCTCAGTTGTCTGGCTTTTTGGAAATTGTGTATGTGCTCTATAGCAATCCCAGAGGCCGAACCCAGTATTGCAGGATTTGAACAAAGTCCCCACCAGCACTGATTTTTCAGTATGTAAACTCTTTTATGCAACTGAATACCATTTTTCCATTAGTATATTTTTATTACCCTTTAATTCATTTTCTTTTTCCTGATGTAATATAATAGATCAGAATAGAATGGAAATTAGAGTTTGATTTTGTTTGTTTATTTTTTTAGATTTCGTATGCTTATTACAATTCACAAATCATTTTTTTAAATTTACAAAGATAGGCTTGCCACAGCTACCTACCAGTTAATAAAACATGTGACAATGCCATGTGCAATATCAGACACACATACTCATTGTTCAGGATGAATGCCTTTATAAAATGTTTTTTGTTACCAGATTAAATTAACCACCTTATGAATCAAAAGCTCAAAGCAAATTGAACACTTCATTTTGGGCAACTTTAAAATAATTAAGAGGGTAGACCAAATTGAATGGTTCAATCTGGGATACTTTTTGAGTAGCCAGAAATGCATCAACCATTGAAAGCCTGGATTGTTAAACAAAATATGTGAAAATAGATCATGACATGCATCAAAGTGCACCAAACTGCACAAAGTCATTCAGTAGGGTGTGCTGAATGCTCTGGGAGCAGGTCTGCAGTGAAAAACACCTTTGAAGGGGTCAAGGGTCACTCAAAAAGCTCACTTCCATTTTGGCTACATTCAGTACATCACAAAGTATCTGAAAATGAAGGGCACATTTTTTACAACATATCAAGTAACATAAAACTCATTCTCAGTGGAATTGAAGTCTGATATTTAGTGGGAATAATCAGGGCAGGCACATGAAGCACTGTATGTATTTTCAAGGGTCTAGCCCCATGGTAACCCCTCTTTTCAGCAGTGAGGCCTACTAGTAGTGATGAAGCCTGAGGCTTAAAACATGTAAAAAAAATTCCTGCTCTGTCATTTTTGGGTCTATTGACACCAAATCGGAGACACTACGACTAGGCCAGCCCCTGATCTTCCAGTTTTTTTTTCAGAGTGCTAGCTTAAAAGGGGCCCGAGCAGGGGCCTGATTCTCACTCGACGATTAACCCTTTATTGTCTGAATAGGCCAAAGTGGCCAAAAAGGGTCAAAATATCACAAGTTCCTGAACCAAAGTACATCAAACTGCACATGTTCTACATAAAGGGGATAATGTGAATACTCATGCACATTTTCAGACTTCCAGGGGCCTTGAGAGACGAATGAGGGCCAAAAAGACATGTTTTCCTCATAAATGTTCCTCTTCTGCTCTCATTTCACTTCCATACCACTTAGAGTGCTGAAACCTGGGATCTGGTTCCTCTGGAAAGTCTAAAATCATAATCTGCTGGAACTGTCTGGCTAGCCCCTCTCAAACAGGAAGTAGCTATCACATGTTCACAAAGCTTACCTGAATCTCCCCTAAAAGTTTCAGTTCATTTGATGCAAAATTTACCAATTTATGGGGCTTCAGAATCCAAAAATGTGAAATTTTGGCTGTTTGCCAGGGGTCACAGGAAGGTCATAGAGACACCAAACCACCACAGTTCATCTCCAAATATAGCCAAGTATAGCATACTAAAAGATCAGCCCTGAGTTCCCATTACAAAAAAGTTGACCAATGGTCTCACTGGGAAAATCAGGTCTTCTTAGCCTTTTAGACCCTGAGACCATCCTGCCACAGGAAATAGATGCTTGCCCTCATTACTAACCCGACTGAGACCAAATTTTAAACACAAGTACCAGGGGCCCCCAAGAGTCAGTATCTACAATATTAGCCCCCTAGATCAACAGGGAGCCAGATGGCACAGGTTTGATGTTTGGAGGTGTGTCTCTTTAATGTCCAAAAGGCCAAAAAGGGTCAGAATTTCACAGATTCCTCAACTGATTTGGACCAAACCACACATGCTTGATGTTGTGTCCTAGGACAATGCTGGTGTACATTTTCAGACCAATAGGAGCTAAAACACCAACATGGGAGCAAAAAAAACAGGCGAACAGGGGCCTTTTGTCTAATAATGCTATAAAACCATTGAAAAATACAATGAAAACATCTATCAAAGTGCACCAAACTGCACAAAGTCATTCAGTAGGGTGTGCTGAATGCTTTGGGAGCAGGTCTGCAGTGAAAAACACCTTTGAAGGGGTCAAGGGTCACTCAAAAAGCTCACTTCCATTTTGGCTACATTCAGTACATCACAAAGTATCTGAAAATGAAGGGCACATTTTTTACAACATATCAAGTAACATAAAACTCATTCTCAGTGGAATTGAAGTCTGATATTTAGTGGGAATAATCAGGGCAGGCACATGAAGCACTGTATGTATTTTCAAGGGTCTAGCCCCATGGTAACCCCTCTTTTCAGCAGTGAGGCCTACTAGTAGTGATGAAGCCTGAGGCTTAAAACATGTAAAAAAAATTCCTGCTCTGTCATTTTTGGGTCTATTGACACCAAATCGGAGACACTACGACTAGGCCAGCCCCTGACCTTCCAGTTTTTTTTTCAGAGTGCTAGCTTAAAAGGGGCCCGAGCAGGGGCCTGATTCTCACTCGACGATTAACCCTTTATTGTCTGAATAGGCCAAAGTGGCCAAAAAGGGTCAAAATATCACAAGTTCCTGAACCAAAGTACATCAAACTGCACATGTTCTACATAAAGGGGATAATGTGAATACTCATGCACATTTTCAGACCTCCAGGGGCCTTGAGAGACGAATGAGGGCCAAAAAGACATGTTTTCCTCATAAATGTTCCTCTTCTGCTCTCATTTCACTTCCATACCACTTAGAGTGCTGAAACCTGGGATCTGGTTCCTCTGGAAAGTCTAAAATCATAATCTGCTGGAACTGTCTGGCTAGCCCCTCTCAAACAGGAAGTAGCTCCAGGAACAACGTAGAGACTTGGCCTTGAAATCACATGTTCACAAAGCTTACCTGAATCTCCCCTAAAAGTTTCAGTTCATTTGATGCAAAATTTACCAATTTATGGGGCTTCAGAATCCAAAAATGTGAAATTTTGGCTGTTTGCCAGGGGTCACAGGAAGGTCATAGAGACACCAAACCACCACAGTTCATCTCCAAATATAGCCAAGTATAGCATACTAAAAGATCAGCCCTGAGTTCCCATTAGAAAAAAATTGACCAATGGTCTCACTGGGAAAATCAGGTCTTCTTAGCCTGTTAGACCCTGAGACCATCCTGCCACAGGAAATAGATGCTTGCCCTTATTACTAACCCGACTGAGACCAAATTTTAAACACAAGTACCGGGGGCCCCCAAGAGTCAGTATCTACAATATTAGCCCCCTAGATCAACAGGGAGCCAGATGGCACAGGTTTGATGTTTGGAGGTGTGTCTCTTTAATGTCCAAAAGGCCAGCGCTAGCTCAAAAGGGGCCTGATTTAATTGCATATAACAAAACAACTGTACACACAACAATAAGCACTTATTATTGTACTTATATGGGACATCCAAAATGTCATGCCAATAAAGCTTTTTAAATTGAAAGTAAAATTAACACAGAGAAGAGAGGAGATGGGAGGAGAGAATAGAGTGGAGAGAAGGAGGAGCTAAGCAGAAGAAACAGTGGAGAGAGAGAAGAGGAGAGGAGAGGACACAGAGAAGAGGAGGAGAGGAGTGGAGAGGAGAGGAGAGGAGAGGACATAGAGAAGAGGAGGAGAGGAGTGGAAAGGAGAGGAGAGGACACAGAGAAGAGATGAAGAGGAGCGGAGAGGAGAGGACACAGAGAAGAGGAGGAGAGGAGTGGAGAGGAGAGGACACAGAGAAGAGGAGAAGAGGAGGGGATGCAGAGAAGAGGAGGAGAGGAGAGGAGATTACATAGAGAAGAGGAGTGGACAGAGATGAGGAGAAGAGAAGAGGAGAAGAGAGAGGTGACAATTGAGAGGAGAGAGGAAAAGGAGAGGAGATGGGGAAAGGAAGAAGAGGAGAAGGACTGGAGGGGAGGAAGAGAGGAGGAGAGGAAAGGAGAAAAGGAGAGGATATGAGGAAAGGAAGAAGAGGAGACGATGAGAAGGACTGGAGGGGAGGAAAAGAGGAGGAGAGTAGAAAAGGAGAGGATATGAGGAAAGGAAGAAGAGAGGATGAGAAGGACTGGAGGGGAGAAAAAGAGGAGGAGAGTAGAAAAGGAGAGGATATGAGGAAAGGAAGAAGAGAGGATGAGAAGGACAGGAGGGGAGGAAAAGAGGAGTAGATGGTTGTTTTCAACACATTCAGCCAATCAACATATTTAATCCCCAATTTTTCCCCGACATGAAAATGTTCAAGTCACGTGTCTTTAAGACCCCTTTAACTTAGAAAAAACGTGAATGAGTCATCAGGTCAGGGCAGCTTTGTTTGACACACAGTTTTATGCAAAAGTTTGGGCACCCCTGACAATTTCCATTTTCTTTTATAAATCATTGGTTGTTTAGATCAGAAACTTCATAATAATGTCATAGTAATATTTCAGAAGTGAAATTAGGTTTATTAGATTGACAGATTATTTGCAATGCATCATTAATTTAATTAATTGAATAAATGAATTGTTTAATATTTAAAAATATATTTATTTATTTTAATATATTTTCAGCTGTTCTAGATCGAGTACGGCTGAAATAGTAATGGTTATTCTGCATCTAGATTATTTACGTCAATAAAAGAAAGAGTTAAGAGAGTTACTGTGGAGAGTAAAGTGAGGAGTGGAGAAGCAGCACGCTCATCGTCAGAGCCTCAGCCATGAGCTTCAAAGGGACGCCCCCCCCTGCACCTGCACGTGCACTGGAGTGATGCGCTCTGCTGCCCCCCCCTCCTCCTCCTCCCCAGCAGCCGCACAAGATGGCAGCAAAACGAGACCCGGAGCGGTTCTGCCGGAGATTGAGAAAGTTACGGACTCATCATGACAAATGTTTGACACGGCATCAGCAGCTGGTAAGAATTTAACTTCTCTTAAACTTAACGTGTTTGTAAATGTATGTACTTTTCAAAACATACCAAAAAGTTGTAGCCAGTGATATAGTTTTTTTTTATGTTAAAAAACCCCAGAAATGTGTGATATTAATCATAGGCTGCGAGTTTACATGCATGCATGGTTTTTAATCAATGAGTTATGATAAACAGCAGCATTAACCGACTGAATGTGGATGGGGCTATGCTAGCTAAGTAACTTGTAACTAACTATTCTGCTAACGCCAAGCGGCGTGTGACAACTGTAATGCAGCGAACTATCTCTTATTTATAACCTTCCAGCAAAAGTCCCACTATATTGGCGAAAAAATATGTAACTTTAGAACGAGTCATAGTGCAGTGTGGCCTTGCAGGATGTGGTGTATGCATGGGGGGAGGGGACGATAGAGAGCACACGATTCATAGTGCAGTGTGGCCTTGCAGGACGAGGTGTATGCATGGGGGGAGGGGACGATAGAGAGCACACGATTCATAGTGCATTGTGGCCTTGCAGGACGAGGTGTATGCATGGGGGGAGGGGACGATAGAGAGCACACGATTCATAGTGCAGTGTGGCCTTGCAGGACGAGGTGTATGCATGGGGGGAGGGGACGATAGAGAGCACACGATTCATAGTGCATTGTGGCCTTGCAGGACGAGGTGTATGCATGGGGGAGGAGACGACAGAGAGCACACGATTCATAGTGCAGTGTGGCCTTGCAGGACCAGGTGTATGCATGGGGGAGGGGACGATAGAGAGCACACGATTCATAGTGCAGTGTGGCCTTGCAGGACGAGGTGTATGGATGGGGAAGGGGGCGATAGAGAGCATACGATTCATAGTGCAGTGTGGCCTTGCAGGACGAGGTGTATGCGTGGGGAAGGGGTCGAAAGAGAGCAGACGATTCATAGTGCAGTGTGGCCTTGCAGGACGAGGTGTATGCATGGGAGAGGGGACGATAGAGAGCAGACGATTCATAGTGCATTGTGGCCTTGCAGGACGAGGTGTATGCATGGGGTGAGGGGCGATAGAGAGCACACTATTCATAGTGCAGTGTGGCCTTGCAGGACGAGGTGTATGGATGGGGAGGGGACGATAGAGAGCACACGATTCATAGTGCAGTGTCGCCTTGCAGGACGAGGTGTAAGGATGGGAGAAGGCCACGATAGAGAGCACACGATTCATAGTGCAGTGTGGCCTTGCAGGACGAGGTGTATGCATGGGGGGAGGGGACGATAGAGAGCACACGATTCATAGTGCAGTGTGGCCTTGCAGGACGAGGTGTATGCATGGGGGAGGGGACGATAGAGAGCACACGATTCATAGTGCAGTGTGGCCTTGCAGGACGAGGTGTATGCATGGGGGAGGGGACGATAGAGAGCACACGATTCATAGTGCAGTGTGGCCTTGCAGGACGAGGTGTATGCATGGGGGGAGGGGACGATAGAGAGCACACGATTCATAGTGCAGTGTGGCCTTGCAAGACGAGGTGTATGCATGGGGGGAGGGGACAATAGAGAGCACACGATTCATAGTGCGTTGTGGCCTTGCAGGACGAGGTGTATGCATGGGGGAGGGGACGATAGAGAGCACACGATTCATAGTGCAGTGTGGCCTTGCAGGACGAGGTGTATGCATGGGGTGAGGGGACGATAGAGAGCACACGATTCATAGTGGTCCAGATTCCAATAGACCCATCAATGTTCCGCCTCTGTTACTTCCTTTGAGGGCGGTACAGAGCCGCTATCACTTGTTGCCCCATCAGCCCACCCTCGTCTCCTCTCCTCATCTCTCCTCTCCTTCTTTCCTCCTCTCCTCTCATCCTCTCTCTCCTCTCCTCTCCTCTTAGCCTCTCCTCTCCTCTGAACTAAAAAGGGAGTTTTGTATCCAGTCTCTCTCCTGTGCTCTGTGTGCTGAGGTTGGGCTGATAGTGGACTGTTTCTCAGACTTAAAGCAGACATTGGCTGTATATAACGATTGAGTCTAAGTTTTAAAATAAGTTGAGTTCAGTCAGACAGCTCACATCATTTGTCACGAAGCATGTGTTGTACTTTGGTGTATATTTGAGTTTGGTGTCAGGGCTTGGGGAATAAGATATGAAATGTAAGCCTTCAGGTGGATGCTGGGCTGGCAGAGGGACTGAGGTAGGCAATAGCTTCTGTGAGGCAGCAGTGTCAGTGACAGGCAGAGAAGAAGCTGGGTTCATTTTTGAAATTTAAATCTTGTGCCAAATGTGGAGAGTGTGGATGATTGGTATGGTCATATCACGTGAGTGAAGCAGCGCAGCTCCAGTTGCCTGTTGCAGACTTCACTTCAATTGCTGTGGACATTAGGCTGACAGCAGCCTGGCCCTCCTCTGTACCAGCAGCAGAGGGAGGAATTTTGACACAGAGCTGTTAAAGTGTGCAAAGACCTGCAGGCAGCCTTTCTTAACGGTAGTATGCAGTCCTTATTATTTCTAATGTAAAATTTGATCAGGGGCATTAATCTTTTAGCTGCAGCACTGTGCCACTTTTAAAAGCATATAAAGGAAACACTGAGAGATCAGCCCAACCTATTCGTACACACGTGAGTCATTAAATATTTGTTGTCTCACAGAATAATCTTAGTGTAGGCAATCAAAACCATCACACAGTACAGCCCTGATATAGTTGGTTATAGCTGGCTTTATATAGTATACATAGCCCTGATATGGTTGTTTCTCGTGTACCGACTGTATTTTTTTAATATAAAGAACATGAAGTAAGTCATTTTTTTTATTTTGCATGGAAATAAAAATGAACAAAGTTCTGATTTATCAAAATGTTTTTATCTAATTTATATTTCCAAATTGCTGATTTGGAATAGCTTGGCTGATTATACAAGTATATAATATATAAGTATATAAAAAAAGATATGAACATAAAGTGAGAGCTCCTCTCCTGCTCTTTCATCTAGGTGGAAGCTATGGACCAACAAAAACAGCAGCAGCAGGGGTCTGCAGCCCCGGGCCTGTCTAAGCAGCCCAAGGTGGATTTGCCCCCAGAAACTACCATTGACACCATTTCTGTCAACCAGCTGGAAGACGTGGACCTGCTCATAGCCAAGGAGAAGAACAGAGAGGTGAGATGCAGCCCTGCAAAATTTTCAATACCTGCAAGGCATATTTTAAATAGGGATTTAATTATCTTTAAACAATAATAAAAGAAAAAATCAAACGCAGTAATAGAACAAATGTAGGCTGTTTTATTAAAAGCAGGCAGCAGAATGAACTCACAACAATCTTTGTGACCCTAGCTACCTGACAATAAATAAAGTTAATTTTTTTTATTAAAGGTCTAAAAGAATGAATCTTAAGTCTACAGCAGTGCTCCAGACTACCTGTAAACATTCATGCTTCATTATGTCAAGGCTGACTGGTATTTTGCATGTGCTGATTTCAGTTACAGGGCCTAACCTCGCACTTTCTAATACATTTTTTCCTTAGAACTAATAACAATAAAGAAAAGAAATCATGAACTCGGGGAAGCTTATTATCCCGATGAAAATCTCTAAGAGGTAGGAAGGAGCATGGGTCAACTTGTGAGTCATACTATATATGCTATCCATTTACTCCAGATTAGATAGAACTTTTCCCTTTGTGTCCTCAAGGAGTATGTTAACTTCTCCATTCTGAAAATTTCCAATATTATTCCATACCATTCTTCTAGTTGAAGTGGTTCTGGTTTGAGCCACTACCTAGTAATGGATTTCTTACTTGCTGCTAACAGAGCCTGCAGCAGTGTTATATCACTCCTCCTTGTTAAGCCACTTTTTATCTCATAATTTCGACTTTTTATCTAACGATTGACTTTTTATCTCATAATCATGAGTTTTTATCTCATTATTTCGACTTCTTATCTCATAATTTTAACTTTTTAATCTCGTAATTTCTACTTTTTATCTAACGATTAAGACTTTTCATCTCATAATCATGAGTTTTTATCTCATAATTTCGATTTTTATCTCATAATTTCGACTTTTTATCTCATAATTATGACTTTATCTCATAATTTCGACTTTATCTCATAATTATGACTTTTTATCTCATAATCAAGAGTTTTTATCTCCTAATTTCGACTTTTTATCTCATAATTAGACTTTATCTCATAATTTCGCCTTTATCTCATAATTATGACTTTTTATCTCATAATCGTGAGTTTTTATCTCATAATTTCAACTTTTTATCTCATAATTATGACTTTTTATCTCATAATCATGAGTTTTTATCTAATAATTTTGACTTTTTATCTCATAATTATGACTTTTTATCCCATAATTATAACTTTATTATCTCATAAGTTTGACTTTTTATCTCATAATTTCGACTTTTTATCTCATAATTATGACTTTTTTATCTTTTTTTTTTTTTTTTTTTTACCTGGTGGAAATGGGCTTCCATATGTTTATTGTCTGATGCTTCATCGCAGCTTAGCAGAGGTATTTTAACATGACCCGTTTCCTTCTCTTATGTGCACAGCACTTGATTTCTCATGGTGCATGGAATTGGTCAGCTTTCCCTCATCAGTGCTTCACCGAAGGAGCTTTCTAAAATATTCTACTGTGAATCTGTTTGTCTATAGGTAGATCAAGAACCGTGAAGAGGACCTGGACAGAGGAGGACGATGAGTCTGAGACCGTATCACAGCCAAGTAGAGGTATTTCACCAATAACTGGTTTATTTGGTGTAACAAGCCACTTAATGCACAATTCAGTTTTTTATTTAGCAACCTTTTACATATCAGACTGCTTTTACTGTCATATATTGGTTTTTAAGCTGTGCTTCTTTTTTAAATTGCACTGTTTCTTACCTTGGTTTATTTTAACTCTCCGTTGTCCTTGTGGGTCAAGGTGGGCAGAACAGAGGGAAAGAAGGAAGGAAGGAAGGAAGAAAGGAAGAAAGGAAGAAAGAAAGGAAGGATTGTGGAAAGATGAAAGGGAAAAAATTAAGGAAAGAAAATTGGAGGGGGAACAGATTGGGTCAAGGAAAGAACAAGTAAGAACAAAGGGTAACAGGGAAGGAAGGAAGGGAAAAAGGAAGAAGAAGGGGGGAGATAAAGGAAGAAAGAGAGTTGAAAGTGGGTAGGGAGGAACAAGGAAAGAAGAGAGAGGGGAAGGGAGAAGGAGAGGTGAGAAATAAGAAGGGAGGAACAAGCAAAGAAGAGAGGGGAGAGGAAGGAAGAAGGAGAGGTGAGAAGTAAGAAGGGAGGAACAAGGAAAGAGAGAGGGAGAGGAAGGAATAAGGAGAGGTGAGAAGTAAGAAGGGAGGAATAAGGAAAGAGAGAGGGAGAGGAAGGAATAAGGAGAGGTGAGAAGTAGGTAGGGAGGAACAAGGAAAGAGAGAGGGGAGAGGAAGGAATAAGGAGAGGTGAGAAGTAAGAAGGGAGGAACAAGGAAAGAGAGAGGGGAGAGGAAGGAATAAGGAGAGGTGAGAAGTAAGAAGGGAGGAACAAGGAAAGAGAGAGGGGAGAGGAAGGAATAAGGAGAGGTGAGAAGTAGGTAGGGAGGAACAAGGAAAGAAGAGGGAGAGAGGAAGGAAGAAGGAGAGGTGAGAAGTCAGTAGGGAGGAACAAAGAAAGAAGAGAGAGAGAGAGGAAGGAAGAAGAAGAGGAGGGAAAGGAAAGAAGATACAGAAGATAAGAGAAGATAAAAGAAGAAAAGGAGGGAGATACAAAGGACAGGAAGAAAGAAGTACTAGTCAAAACAGATTGGGTCAGTTTGACCCAGGAGGGTTAACTGATGATGTATTTTGATATTAAAGAATTCCATGCTTGCAAAAATCCATGTTAATGCACTGTTGCACTTCTATTAAGTTCCAGCAGAGTGGTTTACTGATGTACAGAATCTTTTATCATTTATCCAATGAGTTTCAGTCTGTTGCCTGCTGTTAAAAATAAAATATGACAGACTTTTCAGCGGACATTTGTGTTGTTTGTATAATGGAGTCTTCTTTTTTTTTTTTTTTTTTTTGAATACTTTATTTTAGAGTTTTCATTCTTGCAAAAACAGTACAACTTATTCCCTCTAAACTCAGTAAATAGGAACATTAAGAAAGTACAAGAGTAACTTAAAAGACATGTATGATAAAAATTAAATGATGTATTCAACAAGAAGGAAAGGGAAAATAATGACAAATTGATTTTAAAAAGAAACACAAATTACATTGAGATACATATTACCAAGATGTCACTGTACCTGAACACATTAGCATTGGTTTATACACAGGCCAGTTCAAAGCCTAAGGCTACATGGTCAAACTGAGTCCACGGCTGGTAAGGGTAGTGTTTCTATGTATTCAGTAAAGGGCTGCCAAATTTTTAAAAAGGTGTATTTTTTCTCATGATACATGTGATCTTCTCCATAGGCAGACAAGTCATAATTTCTGATGTCCATTTTGATATAGAACGGGTGGACTCTGACTTCCAGGTTAAGGCGATACATTTTCTAGAGATAGTAAGGGCTAAATCAATACATTTATGAGAATTCTGAGTTAGTTTTAGGTTTGCTACATTTCCGAGAAGACAGAGTCCAGGATCTAATGGAATTGGTATATTCATGATTTTAGTCAGTGTGTCACATATGTCACGCCAAAATGTAGTAACTTTGGTACACTGCCATGTGCGATGTAACATGATGACCTCAGCAATACAGACACTGAAACAGACATTGGAGATTGTGGGTTTGTACCAATGTAATTTTTGAGGGGTTCAATGCAGTTGATGAAGGAAGGTGTAGTATTTTTTGAAACAGTCATTAATTTATTTGGAGTTTCCTGTAATAATCCCATTTTCAGTTTCTATGGAATTGATAGCTCTCAGTGTCTCCTCTTGATCTTCTGATAATCTCTGTAATTCCACATTTGATAGAAATTAATCAATCATATCAAGATCATCTGGGGGAGCTGATTTATATAATGTAGAGTAGTATTTTTTGAATCAGTCAATTTCTTTTGAGTTTTCTGTAATAATCCCATTTTCAGTTTCTATGGAATTGATAGCTCTCAGTGTCTCCTCTTTCTTCAACTGCCAGGCCAAAACTTTTTGTGTCTTTTCCTCAAATTCATAATATCTCTGTTTGGGTATAGAGATAATCCTTCCATTCTATAAGTGTTCAGTATGCTATATTTAAGATTTGTACTTACTAATATTCAATATGTCCCTCTGGAGCATGATCAGTCTGTATTTCAATTAAATAGTGGGAAAATGTCTATTTTCCCACTATTTTCCATTACAGTCCCTTTCGGTCCCCATGGTGTTGGAAAAATGAGACGCAATTAGTGAAAAATTAGAAATGAGAAATCTTGATATTTCAAGTGATATATGAAAATCTAAAATTAAAAAAGATTTTTTGGACTTAGAACCATGGCTGTAGCTTCATTAGAAAGGGTGGTCCCCAGCAGGCATGTCTATGTCCACTGTCCCCACCAGGCAAGATAAACGAGTAGGTGTGTTTTTGTGTGTGTGTGTGTGCTGTACTGTACTTCACGGCAGCCTGACACAGACTACGGTTGGACCAGAGATGCATTAGCCATGTCCAGAGATGGGTTGGTATGGAATAAATAATGGATACCATCCTTTCCCTCTGAATAAATCAAGACCAAAGAAATGGAGAGAGATGAGAGATTAAGTGTAGGATAGAGTTAGAAAAATTGAATGCCTGAGAGAAAAGGATAGTTTGTGTAACTGAAAGAGCAGTGCAGAGGGAAAATGGCCTGAATTTAAAATCAGCATCTCACAAGAAAAACAGGAAATGGCTCCAGTTAAGATGCAGTTCAGTTTGTAGTAGGGCTGAACAATTAATGCAAATTAAATTAAATCTCAATATGGCTTGTTGCAATTTTCATATCACAGACAGTGCAATATTTTTAACCCAAAATGTGTTGAACATTTTGACATTGTGATGTAGTTTCTTGCAATTTCCTGTCTATTTTAACCTTTTTTAACCCAGTTTTTTCAACTTTATGCCTACTTTGCTCCCATTCATCATAATAATAATAATTTTATTTATATAGCACTTTTAAAAACATAGTTAAAAAGTGCTTTGACAAGCATTCAGTACAAAATAATATAACACAAACAAACAATGAGCACAATGAAGTAAAAACAAAAAGCACAGCTTAAATCAAGACTAACAGAAAGACACACAGACAGAGGGGCGACGGTTGATACTGTATTAATACTCCAGATTTCTTACTGAAGGCCCTTTTCATACTTTAGAGGAACCCAGACAATACAAGAACCATGCAGCATAAAGAGAGACCATGAGGACCAAACATCAGCAAGAATAGGAAACGCAATTAAAAAGGGATGAAAGCAGAAATCAGGTCAGAAAATATAAAAAGATGAAATGAGCAATGATGATAAAATACAGTAATAAACATGAAGAGATAAGACAATTAAAAAGGTCTAAAAATTGTCTTTAAAAGAGTAAAAAGGTGAATCATTAATAAGATAAAATCATAATTAATAGCACATAATAGTATTAATAAATTAACAAAAAGGAGTAAAAGAAGGTAAAGCAAAACAAACAGTAAAGCCAAAATAAGATAGAGATAAAATACAGTAATAGGCGACATCACATAAAAGCAAGTCTGTAAAAGTGAGTCTTTAAAAGCATGCCTTTTCTCCTCCGGCTGGTCGTTCCAAAGTCGAGGAGCTCTGATGGAGAAGGCTCGATCACCCTTAGTTTGGAGTCTCGACTTTGGAACGACCAGCAGGCCTTCACCACAGGATCTAAGGCTGCGGGCAGGCACACATGGTATTAAAAGCTCGGATAAATAACTGGGGGCCAGCCCCATGATTGCTTTAAAAGTAATCAGTAAAATCTTAAAATCAATTCTAAAACTCACAGGAAGCCGGTGGAGGGAGGCTAAAACTGGAGTGATGTGATGCCGTCTGATGTCATTCATCTTTTTTTTTTTGGCCACTGTCAGACCATCTTTGGAATTTTTACATGGTTTTTGAAATTTAATCCCAATTTTGCTGCTATAATCCATTTTCCTTAGTCACTTTTGAATTTTTTTGTCTTTTTTTTTTTCAATTTCATACGTATTTTGCACCTATTAACTTTTTTTCCGCTTTCGTACCATTTTTACCCAGTTTTTACAATTTCATACCTATTTTGCTTCTGTTCTTCACTTCTCCACTTTTTCTCAAATCTTTTATCCTTAGATTAATTTAATGTCATATTGGTTTTACTATATAAAGATCTACTGCTTATGTTTGTTTAAGAATACATAAGATGAGGAACATTAAAACAATCGCAGAGTAAATCGCAATATTGGGGAAAAATATCGCAGTTAGATTATTTTCTCAAATCGTTCAGCCCTAGTTTGTAGTAGGGATGGGACGATACACTTAAAGTCACGATACGCTGCACCTCGATATGCCCGGGTCACGATACGATACGTCACGATACAATATCAAAAAAGTAAAAAAGAAATAATATTACTGTGTAATTACAACTTATTTGTTTTTGTTTGAGTTGCACACAGGAAAACACAAGGCCTAACAGGCCAAACACAAACAATAACACTCTCTCTAACCCTAGAGAGGTTAGAGAGAGTGTATGCTAATGAGCGGTAGGCTCGTTTTCGCCGTCTTCGTCTTTTTTAATGAGAGAGCCAAAATACTGCCAAACAGATGACTTGTATCCAGGCAGAGCGTCCTCAATTTCGACCTCATTCGGCTTTTTTGAGGCAAGGTAGTTGGTGCTAATGTTTGTTGTCGTCACTTCTGGTCACATGCGCTGTTACCGGACGCGGTGTCTTTATTTCGCGATCCATTTTTTTCAAACTCGATGCATTTCGTCACGTACTGTATCGCGATATATTGCCAAACGATATTTCATCCCATCCCTAGTTTGTAGGTAGGTTTTTTTAAATGATGAATTGTTCAACAAAGACACATTTCATCATCAGACAGTTACAGTCCTGCTCATCATTATGGGCACCCATGAAGTTTAAGTGCACAATGTGACAGTACAGTTTCTTTACAAACCTCTCTAACTTTGCTCTGCATCACTTTATCAGACTCAAACTTGGCAGCAGTAATGTTCACATATTAAGATTTGTAAATTATACTTCATTAGCTACTATGATCATGCAGTCATATTTAGAATAGGCAGTTTTAATTGCAACCACTTGAAGCCTACAAGGAAAAGAACACCCTACCAACAATTAAGCATGGTGGAGGTTCCATAATGGTTTGGGGCTGCTTTGCTGCATCGGGTACTGGAGGCCTTGACCGTATCACAGGAAACATGAAATCAGAGAATTATCAAGAAATTTTAGAGCCAAATGTCCTACCCAGTGTAAGAACGCTTGGTTTGAGTTGAAGATCGTGGGCCCTCCAGCAAGACAAAGACCCAAAGCACACATCCAAAAGCACACAGGAATGGATGAAAAGGAAAATGGATGGATGAAAAGGGGGGGGGGCATTGGTCGACTTTTGGTCAACAATTACTGTGTTTTAGTCGACCAACAATTTCTTTGGTTGATTACAGCCCTACTGAAATCTGCCATTGGGGAAAAGAAACCTGCAAATGTTCAAGAGCTTGAACAGTTTGCATAGGAAGAGTGGGAGAAAATACCAGCTGAGAAGAGCAAGAAGTTTATAGATGGCTACAAGAAACATTTAGAGGCTGTCATCAGTGCCAAAGGGTGTGCAACAAAATACTGAAGAGGGGTGCCATTATTGCTGCACATGCTTTTTTCAGTTCTCTCTTTGAAATTACAATATGTAACTTGTAAAAATGTTTTTTTTTGTTAAAGTGTTTTGTACATTTCAATTTATTTCTGAAGATATTGTTAAAGTAATGTAAATAATGAAGGGGTGCTAATAATACTGAGCAGGACTGTGACGGCTCCTTTCCTGATGGTGCTTTATTTTCTTGCCTTTTCATCCCAGGCTCAGGGCCAGACTTTCACCTTCCCTGACATCTTCCCAGAAAAAGAGCGGAAGCCAGAGGAGGGCTCAGTGGAGGAGATGCAGGAGAAGTTCATGGAGGACGAGAAGCAGAGGCAGAGACTGGACCCAAGGAGAGGAGGTGTCACGGAGTGGTTCGGACTCTGAGACAGCCCTCTGGCCAAGAACTCTGTTCTCATGTAAGCAGCGGGTGTTTTATTGGGAGCAACATGTATTGATTTACAACGCGACTGCTGTGATGTCAGTTCTATTTCAGTAAGAAACACACACTGTGAAGTAAAGAAGAACAAGCATGTGTGTGGGAGACTAGAGACATGTGTTTGGTGTGTGTGCGTGTGCGTATGTGTGTGTGTGTGTTGGGTTTGCGAGGACTCAATCCAGAAACCTGAGCCAGAGCAGAATCACAGGAGGAGGAGAGTGGCTCAGCTCCATCTTTTATGGAGCCAGCCCAGCGTACAGAATCTCCATCACCCCGGATGACCTTCCCTCCTCTCTCCTCCAGCTCCTCTTCTTTCCTCAAAAGTTCTTCCTCTTCCTCTTCCTTCCCTCTCCTGCATTGCTCTGTCTGCCATCCTCAGGAGTGGTATCCCTAGAAGCCCTGACTCCCTGCCAGCTGGACTCGTCTACCTGGACAACCCACATCCTTTTTCCTCTTTTATGAGTTTGCCTCGGATTAATTGACCACTTTAGGTAAACAACAATTGAAATGTTGTGTCAGCAAAGTGAAGATATGGAATTTACTGGAGTGTTTTATTATTTTGTGCTAACACCTCTTGCCATAGCTCTAAGAGAAGATGTGTGCATGTGTGTATTTGCCTCCATCTTAATAGTAAATGCTGTTGTAGTCGGACTAAATAAACGGCCACTTGTCCAAAAACTTCTTGGCTTTCTTTGTCTTGTGTTCTCCTCGCCGCATCTCCCAAGGCTGCTGCGCTCAACAGCTGGCACCACACGATGCTGCTCGCCACACAGGCCGGCCCGCGTACGTGCCAGTGTGGTCTGGTAGCTGTTTTGACAAAGTAATGATCTGTGTTGGAATCAGCCTGCTGCAGGACTGAGCTCTCTTACCGTAATAAGGCCCATAAAGGGGAAGGACCTCTCCTGGCTAGCTCTTACAGGCCAAGGTTACAGTAAGTGTCCTCCAGCCGTGACCACAAATGCCGGCCGGCTAACACAAAAGTTCAGCTCTAACCTCACCTAGCCAACTCCGCTATCGCTAAGGAGAATGTCAATATTGATCCTGTTGGCCCATTGTCTGCTGCCTGGAACTGCTCACCCCCTGCATCGCTATAAAGAAATCTGATTTGGAACAAGAAAAACGAGCCCCTCTTTTCCTTTTTGTCAGCCTCACTCTCACTTTAATTTTTCTCTTTCTCTGCTCCGCCTGTCGCTGCTGCCCAGTCCAGAAAAACAGCTGCCTAACAAACAGAGAGGGAGACCGAATTCCTGTTTTCGCTCTCCTCTTGGCCTGCGTGGACCCCACATGAAAGTTGGGAAATCAAATTCTGATGTTTGCCAAGGAAAGGAAAAGAAAAAACACCCTGTGCTCCTCCTGCTCTTTGTCACAGGGATGCCCTGTGTCTGCTCAAGTCTGCCACACACACACACACACACACACACACACACGCACACACACACGCACACGCACACACACACATGCCACCAGTACACTCTGTACCCAACCCTCAAATCATCTGGCATCGGGGTGCTGACATATTACTCTGTTTAGTGCTTGTTGACTGTATGGTTATGTTTTTGTTTTGGACATTCTGAATTCATTTAATCAAAATCAGAAACAAGTTTTCATGGAGCACTGACTAAAGAAACATAGACACTCATGGTTAAGCTCATCTCTGCACACACACGTATATGAGCAAACAGGAAGTTAAGTATTACCTGATGGAAATAAAACAAAATCTGGAGCAGGAAAAAAGAGACAGAGTGCAGTTTATCATGATTATGTGATGACGAACAGCCTCGAGGTGTGCGTTTTACTTCCTCCAATCATTGAAATCCTCATGGAAATAAAATTAATGGCATCTGATTTAACCTGTCACGATAACTTTTATTGAAAAGGTAATTGCTCATATTATTTTAATCTGTAAATTTTAATTGCACTTTAGAAAGATAGCTTTTTTAAACTGGAAACATCTGTGAGGGAACCTGCCAAAATTGCGTAAGTTTTGGGCATGAATGAAACAGATGATTGTTTTTCTCCCCAGAAAAGAACACGGCTCGGGCCTCTGCGCCAGAACAAATACCATTTATATAGTTCTGAATCACATTCCTGAAGAATTGGCAGAAATCAACAGTGAATATGTTAAAAAACAGTTTCTAAAAGCCAATCTGTGGTTATTATGGTTTCCAGTTGTTCATTCAAAAACATCCTAAGTATTATATTTCAGATGAGCAGCGCTGCTGGAAGCTGGCTGAATTATGTTGTTGATGATGATGATTAGGGGTGGGAGAAAAAATCGATTCTCGTAAGTATCGGGATTTTTTGTTTGACGATTTTTAAATCATTTTTTTCCAAATGTAAATGCTTTAGTTTAGTTTAGTATAGACAACTTTATTTATCCCAATGGGCAATTCTGATTTTGCAGTCCACCCAGGCTTCACATACATCTACAAACAGCACAAAGAGACAACAGTGAACAAAATATAAATAAAATAAAAGTCAGTACATGACAGAGAGCACATCCATACACAGCAGCCTTCAACAGACCCTTTCTGTAACCAGGGTCAGGCAGATTACAGTACCCATTAACCAGGGGTGGACAGTAACGAAGTAGATTTACTTGGCCTCGTTACTTTTAGGTACAGGTATGAAGTCAGCAGATGAAATTTATTTTCTCTTCTAAAATGTGATTTGTTCAAGTGGTGTTATCTATACTTCGTGCATCCTGTTCCACACTCCAGTCCAGTTGGTGGCGGTAATGCACTTTTGAGTTGGTTTGTCAACCGCCATTAAACAACAAAGAAGAAAAAGCGCTATTGCAGTACTGCGATCAGGCAGGTAAAGGTTGAGCTAACGTTGGTGGTTATGGTTCGTCTTGGCAGTAATGATGGCTACTATGGCAGATAAAGACGACAATTCCACACCAGAGCACCTATGGCCATATCTGAAGTCCATGTTTGAGGTGGTCGAAATGAAGAATGATTATTTTCAGTTCAAATGTGTGCTCTGTTGGCCGCGCACAAACTTCATCATCGCCTACAAAAACTCGCCGTCCAACCTGAGAAAGCATGTGGCAGGTAAAATGGTGTAAACATTTGTTTGCTTTCAGATAAATATTAGACAGTTTTATGTGTTTGTAGTAGCTGCAGTTTAATGTGACGATCACTAACATTAGTAAGTTAGTTGGCATTTTAATGAGATTTGGCAGCATTTCACCGAACAGAAATGATGAATATACACATTATACACATTTCAGTTAATGCTTATAATATTAGCAGAGTTAAATTAAAAAAAAGAAAATGTCAATGGTTGTCCTTTTGTTGATTCATTAGTGTTTCAGTCTGCATTTCCATGGGCTTTGTAGCATATTTTCAAACTCTTTATTCTACATGATCTATAAGCAGGTCAGTGCATTCTGTAGATTGTTTCAGTCTTTACGTTCTGTAAGGTCAACGGGAAAATGTACTTTTAATACTTGAGTATTTTCAAAAGCAGGTACTCCAGTACTTTAACTTAAGTAAAAATCTGACTGAGCAACTTTCACTTGTATTGGAGTAGTATTTGAACATGAGTATCTATACTTTGACTTGAGTACTGGCATTGAGTACTTTGTCCACCACTGATCATTAACAATTAGTGGCAGGTCAAAGGGAACATGGAGATACTCAACAGTGCATGAAAGATCCCACAACGAAAAACAAAAAAGTACCAGTATGTCAGTCTATCAGACTGATATCAAGGTTAAGCAGCCTGATGGCAGAAGGAATGAAAAACTTTAAAAGCTTCATTTGAGTTAAAATATATTGCTGAATAAATCCTAAAAACAGACTTAGGTGTGATGGGTATTTTTCCCGATATAGTCTGTAGGCATCATCACTGTTCATCTTTTTCACTGGCGTTAAAAAAGCTAAGTAAAGATTGAAAAAATCGGCAATATCGTAGAATCGCAGTTTAAAATCAGCTCCTAAAAATTTGTAAAAAATCGAATCCTGAGAAAAGCATATCGTCCCGGCCTTACTGATGATGATGAAGACAAACTTGGCAATGACAGCAAGTACTGTTTCAGTCATGCCCATAAGGCGCTGGTCCTTAACCCTTTTCATACCACAGCCTGGTTTTGTGTAGTTGTTGACTGAACACACAGCTTGTTCATCATGTAATGCAGTAATCAGAAGAGACGGGGTGCATCTGAATAGTCCTTTTTTGATCAGGAACCTTCCTTACTGAAGAAATGTCCCGGAAGCATTTAAGTGTCGGCCATGATAAGGACTGTTCGAATTCTCCAAAAGTCAAAGAAAGGAGGGTCCTTGCTTCCTTTAATATCTCCTTTAGCTTAGGAAACACTGGACCATCCTTTTCAAAAGGAAAGGAGAAGAAAACGGCCCATAATGCCTTGCGGCACGTGATGTGTATAAATACGGCTCCTGCCGAAGGTTTACGGAAACTTGGTTGACAGATAAAAATTACATGTTTAACTGTAAAAAGCACTCATTTTAAAGAAATACGTTTTCTCCAACACAATATAGATGAATATTAAACACAATTTTTGTACTTAATTATCACATTTCCACCTAGCTTAATTTCTGAAGTGAATCATGTCAATATTAAGACAGAACGATGAGGGCTCATAGCATTTGTTAAAACAATAAAAGAAGGACAAATGAGGACTTTTACAATACTCCAAATATAATAAATTCAAACAATGTTCATCATGATATATGTGAATGAAACAGGGGAATAGTGCTCCTGACAGTCTGCTGTATTATCAGGCTTCAGATTGTCCACATCTATAGATGCTCTGACCTCACAGCTGTGAGCAGGAAACACACACTGCATGAGCAAAGACAAAACACCATCACAGGTGAATCCTCTGATCAGGGATTGTTAATGTTAACACCAAATGACCCTGTGAGAGAAGGCAGAGGACAAATGCGCTTCTTGTAGTTCATTTTCGGAACATTGTAGTTCGTCGTGGCTTACCTACGTCACAAGTAATCATCGTCACATTAATCAGACATCAAAGTGAAAGTGCAGTTGAATTCCTCTTTGGCCACAGTTCTCCTTTCCTCTCGTCTTTTTCACTCCTTCCCTTGACCCTGTGACGTTTTTTATCAGGGTTAAGGTAAAGTGGATAGGAAAGGACTTAGGAAGGACTATTCGGATCCACCCACAGTCATCTGAAAGTCTCTAGTTGACATGGTGACTAATTAAACTAGAACATCCTCCACATACGGTGCCAGCTGATGTTTCTAATGTTTATTGATGGACACTGTTTCAGCTCTGACCTCTGATTTTTGTCCCTCCACATTGTGTTTGCTCTCAATTGACTCTGGTGTCCTAAAGTTAGACACCTTGCGTGCAGTCCAATGTACATTTTTTACTTTGTCCAGCACACAGATGGGAGAGTGTGCAAGCCCAAAGTCCAACAGTGACTTCATTCAAGGCCGTACTCTTTTTAATCATCACCATGAGGGAAGACAGTGTAAAAAAATACATTTGGGATGATATCTTAAATCACTATTTGACTTCAAAACTGTGAACCTGCCAGTCTGTAAATGCACAGGAAGTATAAACATACTGATTTGGTGCAGTATGACCACCAGTGGTTTAAAGGATAAGTTTGGTTTCTGCAGCTTTCACATAGTTTATAGAATGAAGTAGAACAATATACTCACCCAGAAGGCTTTCCTGATCCAAACAGTGCTTCAGGAGATATTTAGATCCAAAATCGAGCGGCGGACATCCGTATAATGGTAGCACACGGGGCATGTATAGCGCCGCTCCTAAAACTGCATTAATCGTCCAAAAACTCATTAGTTTCACCAATATTTCATCATGGTCCGCTTGGGCTACTCCTCCAAGACAGTCTGTGTCGCTCCACCCATGTTTTTGTGACTGTGCTGACCTCTGAACTGAAAACTTTCTTTACGGCTGCCGCGCCTGCGCAGTACGGCTCATTGTTTCAGGGGCAACCGCTGGCTACACAACAACTTTCTTCTTCCAGTTTTGTGCAAAATGGACGAATATCTATCGGATGAAGATGTTGTGGAGGAGAACTTTGAATATGATGGGTGTCCTTACAGTTTGGAGCCAGAGTTTACAGATGAGGAGCTCATCGAAAGGAGGACGCGGAGGCAGCGCTCCAGAGAGTACTGCGCAGGCAAGCGTTCTTCTTCTTCAGTTCAGAGGTCAGCACAGCCACAAAAACATGTCTGGAGCGACACGGACTGTCTTGGAGGAGTAGCCCAAGCGGACCATGATGAAATATTGGTGAAACTAATGAGTTTTTGGACGATTAATGCAGTTTTAGGAGCGGTGCTATACATGCCCCGTGTGCTAACATTATACGGATGTCCGCCGCTCGATTTTGGATCTAAATATCTACTATGTTCTACTTCATTCTATAAACAATGTAAAAGCTGTAGAAACCAAACTTATCCTTTAAAGGGACTGTGAGGAGTTTCTAATTACAAAAAAGTCTCACTTTTAGATATATGCCTGATGGAAATACACACTTTAACAAGAGTTTTATATAGAGATGCACCGAAATGAAAATTTGTGGCCAAAGCCGAAGCCGAATAATAAATAAATGCTGGGCCGAATACCGAATATCCAATGCAAAGGCAAAGTAGTTCACCATATTTTTTGATTGTGCATTAATAGTTTAGAGTACATTTTTAGATATGTTTTTAAAAGAAAGTAATTGTTTATTAAATATTATGACATTTGTTAATATTCCAGTAGCCTTTGCTTTTCAAAAAAAGCCCAACAAAGTTTTTCATTCATATTAAGCCTTTAAACAAAACAAAACATGCATTAAAAAATATTAATGTACACTGATGGATATATACCAATAGACCAATAATACCAACAACACTGCTTTAAAGCTGTCACTTTATATTCAATATTTGAATAACCGATCAAATATGGGAATAAACATCCGTAATTGAATTGTAAATAAATATTTGAATGTAAAATATTGAGTGTGGCGACACATCAGGCCTGGAGCAGTGGACTGTTCCGTCCAACAGAGGGCGCTGTGAGCGCAGCTTGACCGTCAGACACATCCGCTGCTCCTTCGACCCAAAGAGTTTCCGCTCCGAGTGGAGACATAAACAGCTCTAACTGTTCTGAGGAGAGCTGTGTGGAAGTAGTTTTGGTTCTACACCGTTGATGGCAAACTTAAAATCAAAGACCAGGCTGTGTGTTCTGTGAAATATAGTTTAGTCTGTCGTTCTCCACTTATTTGCGGGCTCAGCCATCGGCTTTTCATTCAAGTTATACGGCCGAGTGCAGCGGAGCTTCGTCAGGAGTTTAACCCCGCGTGATGGTGTTTTTTTTGGCAGGGTGGATCAGAGAGTCTCTGACCCTTACTGAGGGGGGGTACTATTCAGCCTTGTTATTGCCTCACTCCACTGAAGGCCAAATTTGGCTTTTTTTGCTCTATTCGGCCGAATATATTCGGCCACCGAATATCCGGTGCACCCTTAGTTTTATAGCATCAAAATAGGTTATCTATAAATGCTATTCCTAAGCTTCTTGGTCGGGTCGGACAGGGCTGGACTGGCCTGGATACTCAACTTCAGGAACCGGGCTGTAAGTAGCCATATATAGCCGGCTACAAAACTACGATAATAAGTTTTCCAGAATTGCTTGTTGTCACACATCAAAAACTACCGCTACGTAACTAGAAAGAGATACATTACCTCGTGGCTTTGCATCCTGTAAGTTGTTGAAAAAAGAAGTTGTAAAGCAATGCAGAGTTCTGAGGAAGGTCAGAGCTGCATTCATTAGCATCACAACAAACACACGCTTTGGCTTGGGTCACATCTTTTGGTGCGTTCCAGTTGTAGTCAGAAGTAGGAATTTTCGAGTTCCGAGTAGGAAACTGCAACTGGAACGTCCCCCGAAGTCTGAATTTCCTACTGAGAACTCGGTGAAACCTCACCACCCCCGAGTTGACAATGGAAGATGGATGCCCCCAGTGTGAACAGTTATTTAGCTTCTGTAATAATCAATTTATTTGCACTTCTGACTGGGGTGTGTCGCTCTAGATCAGCTGTATACATAGTATTGTTAGACTTATATTTACAAAAATGCTGCCATAGTGATAATCACATTCTTCATGTGATATTTGTGAACAACAACGCAGGGCGTGCTAACAACAGCTAACAATAGCCTGGTCGGCATGTTTTTTTCTGACTTCAACTGGAATGCCGATAAGTCGGAGATGATGTCACTCCCAGTTCTGAGGTTGCTGGAACGCAGCATTTCGACAGTCGCCGCGCGTGCTTATGGGTAGCAGAGTCTTTATGTCGCCAGTAATAGATTCTCCTCATAGCACCTCTCAGAAAAATGTTGTGCTTGGAAGGAAGTCGATAAAATTAATACAACTGAACTGTAAATGCTGCTACAAACTTTTTTTTTATTTCATTAAGACCTGTTGTGTTCCTAGTCTTTTGAATTCCAATGGGGGACCTCATCATTCTTGGTTTGACACTTTCTGCTGTCTGTAATGTAAACTGTTGTTTGAGTAAAACAAAGCAGTGCTGGCTGGTACCGACCGGTCAGAGCTGTCCTCCTGCAGTGTTAGATTTTTCCCTGATAAAGACCTTTTTTTCAAACTTTTCCTCACTTCAGCCAAACCTGTCCACACTGTAAATATCCTGCACAAACCCCACTGCTGTAAAAAACATAATGACTGCTAAATAGCTTCAAAGACGTTTTAGTGGCCTAGCAACATACTGTACACTCCCCCTCTCTGCCATGTTCTCCCCCTTCCTCTCCCTCTGCTTCAGCCCTGGTGCAAAGCTGTGCACAGCTTTCTCTCCTCTGCCGGGCCTGTCAGTGCAGCCGGCAGCCATTTCCCTGTTTGGCAACACAGTGTTCTCCCAGCCCGTCAGAGGATGCTATGAGTCTGGAGTATAGAGGAGCGGGACAGAGTGACGATTGGGAGGTATGCAGTGCAGCGAGCACCCTGCACCTCCCGTCTCAGCTGAACTCTGGATGACTGCGAGTAGCTCCAGATTTATAAGGATCCATGTGTCCTGAACAAGATGCATCCCATATTGTAATGCACCACACATCATGTAAGTGCAGAAGAAGGGGATGCAAGCATGTGCGTGCAAGACGCAAAGAGAGCCCGGGAAGGATGGAGAGAGAGAGCAGATGGAGGTGATGGAGAAAGTGGAGAGAGCGAAGTGAGAGTGAAAAAGAGATGACATCACCGAGAAAATGCTGAGCTGGATTCAAGAGCTACAGGACGAGAGAGGTCCACTTCCACGGAGCACCGACTTTCTCTCTCACTTCCTGCTCTGGCGCTCTCATGAGATGTACAGTGCAGGTCGTGTTCCCATCCCTACACGGCTGGTTAATGGAAGGGAGGCTGAATATTTTAAACAGCCTTCACTCTCCTCCTTTTCTATCTTTACTCCTCCCTCCTTCTTTTTTTTCTAGTTCAGTTGTGCATTAGTCAAGTGTACACATGACCCTGTTTCTGCAACTGCAGTCAACGCTTGGAATCTGCATGACATCATGCTGTATTTTTGGGATTGGTGGGATAAGTGGCGGTATGGTAGGGTCCTCCCTGACTCTTTTTAGCTTCTCAAGGGGGTACAGCTCCTCCTCACATGCTAACTCCCCGCTTTCATGGAAACTCCTTGTATATAGATGCTTCCCTGCACTGAGTAATCTTAAGGGCCGTATATCAGGCATTGCCCGGTTGTATTGTGAAGCCGTGTCACGCTCATCCCTCCTCCCCGGTGATATTTTTAAATAGTAAAGTTCTTGTATTAGTGCATGAAGAGAGCCTCATGTTGACTGAATTCTTGGTAAATTGATAATATAGAAGTAAAAAATGAAGGCTTAGGTTCACACATTCCCACAATTCAGTGCTGTCTGTAAAACTGTACACATTAATACAGTTACACAACCCCTACCAGTGTCTTGTGTAGACACACTTACTCCCACACTCTTGCACTTGTGTTCACTAAGACAACCGGGGTTGCCTGCTGAGGATTCTGACGGCCTCTCTTGGATGAGCGCCATACACATTCCTGCTTCCCCAGGTTGCCACTGGTTCATCTGAACTAAGCTAGTGCACTCTGTCACCCCATAAGGGTGTGTGTGTGTGTGTGTGTGTGTGTTGGTAAGTGTGGGTCTATGTACTGTATGCACTCGTACAAAAAAAAAGTTTTACCAAGAATTTCCTGAAAACACACGGACACACATGATGCTTGGATTATTGTGCTGCTCACATATATAAGGCATACCCTGATGTGGCCCCTCGGTGTGTACGTCTTACTGTACTCACATCTATACTCTTGTTGGCTCAGGCCCAGAAAAAACAACTGAAGCAGGACATTGAAGAAAACATGTGGACCAGCTGTTAATTGTTGCTTTAATGAAAGTTTTATTACCATCTTTTTGTATTCTGTCTGTTTTCTCATCCTCATATGTGAAGAACTCACTGCTGTCTCTTTAATTTCAGGTCTGATACTCAACTAAAATCTAATTGGGATTTAACAGTTCAGATATGTTTGTGTAGAAACTAAGGAGTTTTACAAAAAATCATATTAGGATTTTTGTAGAAAAACAATGTGTGAAGATTTTGGCCTTATGACTGGAGGTCAAAAACAGTTTTTTGAAGATGATGTGTCCTTTTGCATTGTTAGAGACTGTGAGGAGTTCCTAAGTAATTGCAAAAAAGTCTCCCTTTTAGGTATCTGCCTGATGGAAATACACACTTTAAGATGAGTTTATAGCATCAAAATAGGTTAGCTATAAATGCTATTCCTTAGCGTCACGGTCAGGTCAGACAGGGCTGGACTGGCCTGGATACTTAAGTAAGTAGTGATATATAGCCGGCTACAAAACTACAATACTAAGGTTTCCCAAAAATTGCTTGTTGTCACACATCAAAAACTACCGCTACGTAACTAGAAAGAGATACATTACCTCGTGGCTTTGCATCCTGTAAGTTGTTGAAAAAAGAAGTTGTAAAGCAATGCAGAGTTCTGAGGAAGGTCCGAGCTGCATTCATTAGCATCACAACAAACACACGCTTTGGCTTGGGTCCCGTCTTTTGGTGTGTTCCAGTTGTAGTCAGAAGTAGGAATTTCCGAGTTCCAAGTAGGAAACTGCAACTGGAACGTCCCCCGAAGTCGGAATTTCCTACTGGGAACTCGGTGAAACCTCGCCACCCCCGAGTTGACAATGGAAGATTTATTTGCTCTTATGACTGGGGTGTGTCGCTCTAGATCCTCTGTATACATAGTATTGTTAGACTTATATTTACAAAAATGCAATAATCACATTCGTCATGTGATATTTGTGAGCAACAACGCAGGGCCAGGGCGTGCTAACAACAGCTAACAATAGCCTGGTAGATCTGCATGTTTTTTTCCAACTTCAACTGGAACGCCGATAAGTTGGAGATGATGTCACTCCCAGTTCCGAGGTTACTGGAATAATAAATAATAATTAAAAAAAAGAAGAAAAACAACCATATAATATATCATATCATATATATGCATGCATATATAAATACTCATGCAAATACATAGCTCTTTTCCTCTTTTTTAATTACAGTCGTAACTCCTAATATAAATGCACATCATGATTTTTGAACACAACAAAGGAAGTACATTTCTTAAGTTTGAGATCAGAACTATTCCACAGCTGAACCCCTTTAAAAGAGACTGACCTGTTCTATTGTGTGAAACATGTTCATTTTTTATAAATGATGGAGACAGTGGAACATGCATCCATATCCAAGATTCATATGTTTACTCTAAATGATAAAAAGCACTTGATGTTCTGTCCACATATGGCCCTTTTCCACTAGCACGCCTTGGCCCTAATCGATTAGCAGCGTGTTTCCATTAGCCTGGTACCTCCTAAAACAAGCTAGTTTTAGTACCTACTCCGCTCTGGTTCCAAGCGAGCTGAGTCGATACTAAAAGATGACGTCACCGACTGCTGGCTACTGATTGGTCAGACAATGTCGTCATCGATGAGTCATGAGCGCGACGACTTAGCATGCTAGCGGTAACTACCATTAGCTTACCCTCATACGTCTTTTCTTTGCAGCTGGATTGCTCTCGTCCTCGGCTTCATTCTGTTGTATAGCTTCCAAAACTCTCCTGTGCTTCTCAAGGGGTATTTCTTCTTACCACCTGCAGCCTTCTTCTGCTTTCCTTTTTTACTCAGTTTTTGACAAAAAGCCACAGATTGTTGTGTCGCGTTCAAAATGATGTCACCGCAGTGCCGCTCTCTGTTTACAGCGACACTGCACCCCGTTGGGCAGGCGACTGGGGCTAATGGAAAAGCAGCACAAGGAGAGTAGAGTAGAGCTGGGTAGAGTCGAGTAGAGTAGAGTAGGGCTAATGGAAAACAGCCAATAGAGGGACTCAAACCACAGAATTATATATTTGGTCCTGCCCACATGGAGACAATAATGTTTTTTTTTAACATTTTTGGCCTGTAAGTCGCACTGTAACGCTGCCACATACATACACCAAAACCAGAGAAGAAGACATGGAGCATGCACATAAAATATGTCCAATGTAAAGAAATTAAGGTATGGTGTATACTACACTTCATGCTTGTCGCATACAGTGGTAGTAGAGAAAGATTTTTCTATAAAAGTCATAAAGAGCTCAATAGCCCCTACAGCATGAATGCATCACTTTGTACTAGATCATCATTTCTAAAAATGTGCATTTTTGTTGTACACATGAAACACAAAGGTGGCATTTTGAGATTGATTCACTCTGGAACCAGTTTTCTTAAATGTTGGTTTATCAGCACCCAAAGGCTGATTCCAAAACTCTCCATGCAGCGGTGCTTTGTCAAGGTAATGATTCATTAAGTGCTAAATTCCTCGATTACGTAATCCACTGTTTTGCACAGTTACCAGCTAATACTTTTAATTGTGGTTTTCCTGCTTAAATAAAGGATCTGAGTGGTTCCTCCATTATTGTTTGTTTGTTGAATTTGTCAGCATCTTGTTCTCGTCTGGGTTGCGTGGAGCCTTTTTATTGCTTCCATGCTTTTCCACCGCTTCTCAGCAAAAAACAAAGGATCAATCAGCAGAGCCAGTTGTTGTACTCTGGTTTCTTCAGCTGTTGTGCTTCTTAATGTAAGCTGAATGCTGTTTTCCAACATTGTCCTCCGCAGATCCCTCCCCTCTCTGCCAGTCACAACATCAATTAGGATCAATTAGAAATCCTGACAATAGGAGATGCTACTTGCCAGTGTTCATCACTAAATGGGCTGTGGGGACTCCTTTGTTCTGTTTGCATTGAAAGATGTTTTTTTTTTTTCTGTGGTGACCAAAAATGTGAAGAGCCGTCAGCGTTGTTGTTTTAAGTCGCGCAGTGTTTATGACTGGCTTACGCACAAATATCTGGGAGAGAGGGGGGGGACTCCTCCTGACACTCGAGTGCAGTCTATCTGCTGCTAACACGATGCTTCTTCACTGGTTGGGTGGTCCTTGTCCCCACCAGCTGTTCAGCATGTACACTTGCATTTTAAACAATGTTTTAACAATGTTGCATCTGTAAGATGAGCAAATAAGAAAGAGGAGCTGGTTGGATGCCCACAGTCTGTGTGTGTCAGGGAGGGAAAGAGAAGAACAGAGTGGTTCAAATGGGTTCATTTGTCATAACAAAATAACAGAAATCAACTGGGGCCTGGCCACCCATCTGGACTACAGAGGTCTGCACACACACATGCATACATTTGTGCACTTCAGCAGCCAGTGAACCCTCGCTGGTGGAATCATACTGGATCAAGGCTGTGCCAAGTCAATAACACAGGCTGATCCCCGATGCTGAACTTCCTGGAAGTCTCAGTCTGTCTCAGCTCTTCATGTACCTGCTCAGCACTGCAGTGGCTGACGGGCTGCATGTTGGGCTGGACAGGGATCAGTGGGTCTGTCAGTGCTCTGCTCCTGCCCTCAGGTCAAGAGGACTGGAAACACAATTCAGAGGAGAAGGAGAGACCATGGGAACAATGAGCCTCAGCGAATGGGTGAATTACTTTCCTCCAAATGATGAGATCTGCTGCTTTAAAACACAAACCACTGCTCATCACACACAATCAAACAAGGGTCGCACACTTTATATCACCCAGGGACTGAAGGTTAAAGGTTAAGTTTGGTTTCTACAGCTTTCACATTGTTCATAGAATGAAGTAGAACAATATACTCACCCAGAAGGCTTTCCTGATCCAAACAGTGCTTCAGGAGATATTTAGATCCAAAATCGAGCGGCGGACATCCATATAATGGTAGCACACGGGGCATGTATAGCGCCGCTCCTAAAACTGCATTAATCGTCCAAAAACTCATTAGTTTCACCAATATTTCATCATGGGCCGCTCACGCTACTCCTCCACGACAGTCCGTGTGGCTCCACCCATGTTTTTGTGACTGTACTGACCTCTGAACTGAAGAAGAAGAGCGCTTGCCTCCGCGCATGTGCAGTACGGCTCATTGTTTCAGGGGAAGACCGCCGGCTACACAACGACTTTCTTCTTCCAGTTTTGTGCAAAATGGAGGAATATCTATGGGATGAAGATGTTGTGGAGGAGAACTTTGAATATGATGGGTGTCCTTACAGTTTGAGCCAGAGTTTACAGGTGAGGAGCTCATCGAAAGGAGGGCATGGAGGCAGCGCTCCAGAGAGTACTGCGCAGGCGCGGAGGCAAACATTCTTCTTCTTCAGTTCAGAGGTCAGCACAGTCACAAACACATGTCTGGGGCGACACAGACTGTAATGGAGGAGTAGCCCGAGGGGGTCAAAGGGTTTAGCATAATGAGACTTTTATATTAAATGGTTTTGTTTGTCTAAAGTATGTCTAACAGGGTTAACGTTCAAAAGAAGTGAATACATTTATTATGTTAAAAGAGTTAAATGTTATTTTTCCTTCAAAGTAAGATTCTGAGTGATGTGTCCTGTGAACAAAAAGAAGTTCGAGGTTTAGTTGTTGCTTCTGCTTTTCTGGGGAGGCAGATGCTGGAATGTGGAACCTGCAGAAAACCTGCCTGGGTTTTAGTGCCGCTGTTGTTGGTGGACAAACACTGCCACACAAACACATTCTCAGACTTGAATACGTTGACTTTGTTTGTCCTCGATGTCCCACTGAGCCGATTCATGACTGATATTTAAGGAGGTGCTTTGAAAGTGTGAGGAACAGTGAGAAGAAAGACTCGGATGACCTGGTGAAAATGTAGATTTAAGAATTAAAACATTTACTCAGACTTTGAAGCTGTGACCTCTGGTTTAGGAGAATAAAGAGGTCTGGATTAGTGGTATGACAGACGGGAATTAAAGAAGAAATAAAAGTAAATTTGGTGCTTTTTTCAGAAAACGGTTACATAGCAGTCGTCCATGTAAGCTTTGTGATTTAATTATATTTTCTTACTGGGTAATAAAACAGAAATGGATATGAATCCATCAGTTCACCATACGTAACCATTTGTGACCTCTTTTAACCTAATAATTGGTATTGATTCTGTGTACCTGAACTTAAAGTGAAACCCAAACACAGACCTTTGCCAAGGCATTTTTGACACTATAAGCAGAGTCTCTAATGAAGAAATTGAAACTGCACAAATCCACAATGTTGACAAATCTTGCAAAAAAAAAAAATCCCTGCAGTGCAAACGGATTTCGATATCAGCCAAAATGTAATCACTTCATCCATGTGAAGCCATGACCAACATTCTACGAAAATGTAATCAAGATCCATTGAGAACTTCCTGAGTTATTTTGCTTGCAGATGGACAAACGGATTAACAAACAGACAGACAAACAAACAAAAGTGGACACAAACATAACCTCCTTTGTGGTAAAAACTTTTCTGACTGTCATCCATCACAGATATTGCTGACTAACAGCAAAGTTCTTGGAGGAGGTTGAAACTGAAAACTTAAACTGCTTGCACTGGTGAAAAAATATTGGTTATTGTTATTGACAAATGAAGTTTTTGTAGGACTTTTAAGATCACAAACAAAACATGTTTAATACTAAGCTAGTAGCGTTTCAAGAGCACAAACCTCCACCTTGGAATTTCCAGTATTCCTGCTGGAGTACTAAGCAAAAACGTGGACAACTACACAATGGTGCAATTTTTAAAATCATTTAAAAATGTCCCTAATCTGCATGTGTATTCAGACCACCAGAAGCTAATCATTTCTCGCCTGAGTCATGAATAATGTGTCAAAAAAATGTCATCAAAATGCATAGGAACTTTTCAAGTAATCTTTCCCACAGATGGATGGACAGTTTACAATGTCATAGCCTCCTTGGCCTAAGACAATATCTGTGGAAATATATAACCATAAATCAAAAGATTGTACAAAACTGCAGCATATTCCTGCAACGTAAAATGAATTACCTTTTTGAAAATGTAAATACATAAATTAACTCTTATTAACTCACATCTGCCTTTCAGTTCCAGAGTCCTCATTAGTGCATCAAAAGTAGATTTTAGTTCAGGTAGAACCACTTTTTCATTGTGCACGAGGTAACGTGAGGAAATCAAAATATTTTGTGGGACACTGCACATATTGCACAAACTTATATAAACTGGCTGATTTCAGCCCCCAGCTACAATGAAGTCCACCCCTGGTTGAGTCTGCTGATGACATCATAAAGCTCCGAGGAGCTTTGTTAGCTTGCTAGCTAGTTAGCTTACCTGCTGGGTTGGGGACAAGCGAACGTTTTGTGAGAAATTACAGGTGCTATGAGGAGAATCTATTACTGACGACATAAAGACTCTGCTACCCATGAGCACACACGGTGACTGTCGTAATTCTGCGTTCCAGTAACCTCTGAACTGGGAGTGACATCATCTCCGACTTATCGGCGTTCCAGTTGAAGTCGAAAAAAACATGCCGATCTACCAGGCTATTGTTAGCTGTTGTTAGCACGCCCTGTGTTGTTGTTCACAAATATCACATGAAGAATGTGATTATCACTATGGCAGCATTTTTGTAAATATAAGTCTAACAATACTATGTATACAGCTGATCTAGAGCGACACACCCCAGTCAGAAGTGCAAATAAATGGATTATTACAGGAGCTAAATAACTGTTCACACTGGGGGCATCCATCTTCAATTGTCAACTCGGGGGTGGTGAGGTTTCACCGAGTTCCCAGTAGGAAATTCCGACTTCGGGGGACGTTCCAGTTGCAGTTTCCTACTCGGAAGTCAGAAATTCCTACAACTGGCTACAACTGGAATGCACCAAAAGACGTGACCCAAGCCAAAGCGTGTGTTTGTTGTGATGCTAATGAATGCAGCTCGGACCTTCCTCAGAACTCTGCATTGCTTTACAACTTCTTTTTTCAACAACTTACAGGATGCAAAGCCACGAGGTAATGTATCTCTTTCTAGTTACGTAGCGGTAGTTTTTGATGTGTGACAACAGGCAAGTTTTGGAAAACTTAGTATTGTAGTTTTGTAGCCGGCTATATATGGCTACTTACAGCCCGGTGCTCTAAGACGTGTCTGAATAATATAAATTTGCTCTAGTTTTAATCGTCTTGTTCCCGAAGTTGAGTATCCAGGCCAGTCCAGCCCACGTGTAACACTTTTGGACAAATGTATGCAATGCAGCACTACTTATATCAGAAGCATCAATAAAATTAACCTGGGTCCAGGTTGGAGGGCAATGTGGTCTTTGCTATTTGGCTATAAGTTAAACAGCTTGTTTTGGTTATTATTGTTCGTCAACCAGTGAAAGCATCGCCTTCCCAATCCCTCATCTAAACCTGAATGGTTTTTAGCTCACATGCAGAAGGTGGGCCCTATTTTGTGTCTCATTTTCTGCCAGCCCTGAGAGCTTGTGTCAGAGAATCTCTCTGTTCACTAACATTTATCCAACATAATGACAGAGCTGCGGACTGAGCCAGAAATTGATCTGCCTTTTCTGGCTCCGTGTCAAATAGTAGGGCCGGACTTCTGTGGCCTGGATTCACACAACACAGCTCAACTTCCTTGGCTGAGGGTTGACTATCAGGGCTTGATTAGAGGGGCCTGGGTTGGGCAGACACTAAGCTTGAGTATGTCCTCACTGGCTTTGTTTCAACAAAGGGTACTCAGCTAGTGTGACCTGGATTTGACTGTCTGGCTGCTGCTAATGCGGCCTGGGTTCAGCAGACAGAGTTTGACTTGTATGGCCTGAGTTCATCAGAGGGAGTCCAACTCTTCTACCCTGAGCTTGTCAGATGGGGCTCAACTGGTGTGGCCTTGGCGGATCCAGGGCCAGGGTGATTAAGGATGTGTTTGTTTCCCAGGCAGCAAGCAAGCAAGGTGGCGGCATTGCTCCTGCACAGCCAAGGACTTGGTGTGGGGGGGAGAGAGCCAAAACAAACTACTGAGATTGCCTCCCATATGCCCTCCTGACCTTTGTGTTTCAACTGCTGGGCAAAGAGGAGAAAAAAGGGGTAAGACAGGAGAGGAGGGGGAGGCTATGGAAGTCAGCAGGATGGGGGTACGAGAGGTTTGGTTGATGTTTGAGAGGGAGGGAGGTCACATAAGAACTCTAACGGGGTTGACTTGTGAGCATAAACATGATAGAAGTAAAGGTGGTGCATTTACCTAACTGTTTGGTTTGTAATGTGTTTTATAGGTTCATGATAAAAATAGAGCTGTTGATAGTGGACAGAGAGATGCAACATAGAACAACAAAGACAAAACAGTAACAACAGGAATAACGGGGGAATGGGAGAAAGGGAGTCTTGTCGTCTGAGAGGTGGTGTGGTTCGGGTTAGGTTGTGGTCGAAGCCTTGAGAGAGTAAGGGGGGGAGGCGCATGGAGTGAGCAAGGCAGCACATACCCGCAGCATTCAAATGGAGCTCCCTTTGGGAGGTTTTACGCTTCAAAATGGTTTCCTGTGACGTGGATTGTGTGTTTGATTTGAGCTTTGAGGGGTTTGTGTTATTCTCCGGAGGGGAGAATCTAGCACGCTCTCATTTCCGCACTACCAACAGCCAGCAGAAAGTTGGCAAGCCGAAACAGGGGGATTGTAAAGACAGATTTTTCTCTCCCTCATTGTAAGAACCACATATTTTTGCTTTCACTTTTTTGCCATGTTTTTCTGCTGAGCCTGCGCCAAGACTTACTCTGCATATTGATGGATTGTTCTTGATAATTGAACCAGCTTAGACCTTCCATGGTTTTCCCAGGCCGCCTGTTTTTCTGCGGATCAAAAGATTCACAAAAAATCTGTCCGAACGCAGATGAGTGCATAATTTGACACTCTGGCACCAAAAGGCATTCCAGTAAAAATGTACAAACGAGATTGCACGTAAACAAGTACGCACACTGTCAAACACATGCCTCTAAACTAATTGCAAACAATGAATCCTGGCTGCTGGAGGTGTGGGCAGCAAGCAGCATGATGGGTTGAACAGGGTTGAAAAAAAAGGCATAGACTAGGTAGCAGTTAAGGGAATAAAGAGGAGGTCCAGGGTCACTGCAGAGCGAGAGAAGGCACACACTGAGGCAGCGGGTAGCCACCTCCAAGACCATGACAGCCAGTCATACAAACCATCAGAGAGCATACTGTTCTGCCAACTACTGTATTTCACAGAGCCAAGAAAATGACAAAAATCAACAGTGAATGTGTTTGTGTTGGGGGGGATATCCGTGGAACCCCACTCTCTCTTTCCTGATCAGCAGTTTTCTCTTTCTCTCCTTTGCTTTCCCTCTCTCCCTCCTGTCTTTATTTTCTAACTGTAAATACTGTACTGGATATGCCCTGCGCTGGTGTAATAGGACAATTATCGTAACAGCACCTCTTCTGTGTGGTGCACATGGAAAACCTAACTACTGCGGGCCAATTTTCTCCATGGAGTTATGTAAATAATTTTGATGGAATGAACGGGCTTTCCCCAGTATGTGGGGGCATGGCTGGGTCTGAGGGGTTCCACTGGTGCCTTAATCCCTACCCTCAGCATCAGTAACTCCTTTGTTAACTTTCCTTGCAGACAGCTTGCACTTATTGTAGTTTTCCTCACAGTAATGCACCAGGAAAATCACGTTTCAGTACAAGACTGTTATTTAGAAGTCTGTAGGACTGTAACTGTCCCCAGGAGTCTATTGAGACCTGTTCTTCTGTCAGAGGTGTAGGTGCATATCTAACACCAGAGGTGGGAGAAAGTCACTGTTTTGCAAGTCTCAAATAAGTCTCAAGTCTTTCAACCCAAGTCTCGAGTCAAGTCTCAAGTAAAGATGTGCAAGTCCAAGTCGAGTCTCAAGTAAAGACAAGACAAGTCAAGTCTGAAGTCATAGGCTTAAAATGTTCAAGTCCTACTAAGTCATATGCACCGTTGACCAAATAAAAAAAAACTAAAAACCAGGACAGTTTCGTCACTTTATAAAAAACAACCAGGACAGTCAGGGCAGGACATGAAAACAGGACACTTGGTCACCCTGGCCCTTAACTTTACAATTATTTTCAGCTAACATCAGTGTAAGTTTTTAGCCACGACAAGTTTGTGAGCAAACATATATATTGTTGCATATAACGGATGCTAAGCTAAAGTTACCCAAAAGGATCTCACAACAGGTACCAGACCAACTTACCTTTCTTTGTGCAGCTTCAGGTGCCGAACAAAGTTTGACGTCGTCACCTCTCCGTCTCTTATTCTCACGCTGCAGGTTTTGTAAACGGCAATTCGTTTTTTGTTGATGACATCGTAGTTTGTGAATGCAAATGAAATTATCCTCAGTAGCATGGTTCAGCATCTCTGGGTTGTTCCCACACTCCTGCAGTCTTGCGCTCAGAGAAGTAACTGTGTAATCCACACCCTGTTTGTTTATTGTTTATTCTTCTTCTTGTTTATTCTTCTAAACCCTGATTGGATGTTAATAGATGATGATGATGATGGTGATAATGATAGAATGTTAATAGCATTCGATGGGGCAGATCCTGAGGGAAAAAATATTATCTTGCTGGAAATAATTACAAACTAGAAAGCACTCGGAGAGCGCAGACCTCCGCCAGCACCACAGTTCTCAGCCATATTGTCATTTTGACCATAAATATTACTCCTACCTTTATTTCATCTAAATATTTAGATTCCTTGACCATGAAAACATACCATTCATGGATTCAAAATGATATCTACTTTGGTTCAGTAGTTATTCACAGAAATCACGTTTTTCGCCATGGCAGCCAGATGCTGATCCGGATCAACACTGAAATCAAATCAGTTCTTCCTTTTCCCATGCTAAATATTTCCTGAAAATTTCATCCAAATCTATCCATTACTTTTTGAGTTATTTTGTTCACAGACGGACAAACTCTCTCGAAAACATAACCTCCTTGGCGGAGGTAATTACAAAATAACTGTCACTTAGTCTATAATACTTTGAATGGGAGCACATTTTATTCAACAGTCTGACTGAAAATTTCAAGTATTTCCAAGTCATCAGACTAAAGTCAGAGTCAAGTACTCAGTCAATGATGACAAAGTCCAAGTCGAGTTGCAAGTCTTTGATGATATTGTCAAGTCGAGTCCAAAGTCATCAAAATTGTGACTCGAGTCTTAGTCACATGACCCAAGTCCACACATCTGTCTAACACTGGATGGGATCATTCTTTTATATTATGGAGCAAAAGATATCTGGGCTGGCTTAACACCATTTGTTGATTAGCAGTGAACACGCCATACGCTTATATAGGGTATCCCTAAATGTGATATCAGCAATCTTTGAATGTTTTTCAAATTTCAGGTGGCTTTATAAAAGCTGCAGGCTCTGTAATTACCGTAAAATACGAAATAAATGCCGAGTTCCAATTAATCGCCGGTTTCCAAATAAACGCCGGTTGTAATTTAGGTGCAGCCTACGAGCTACGGTCGAAGTTACAGAACACACATGTGAAGGCTGAGCTCACAGCTGACAGTTCAGGCTTGAAAAGAAACATGATCAGACTGAACCTTAACAGTCCACATGGTTTATTTGTCTCTCTGGACGTCCTGTCAGCTCGCTTCTCCTCCCTCTGTATGTCAGCAAATCCAGGTTGGTGTACGGCGCTCTGTTACACGGCAGTGCAGTTACACTCAACGACCACAGAGAGCACTAGAGCGCAAAAAGCCAGAATCTTACACACGAGGGCTTCACAAATCCAAAGAAGACGTTGCCGCTGCTGCTGCAGTTTATTTCCCCGTAACGTCAGGAGGCTGACACAGCCTCTGGCTCTGCAGCGGAGGCTGTGGCTCTTGCGCGGAGGCCGTTTCACGGCGCTATGAGAAATAGAGCCTTATTTAGCGGGGTTTTTGTGTGAAAGTAACGCGCTGAAAATTCTCTAAATAAAGCGTGAATGCAGACCGATATCAGATTTTTTCGGTGGGAGTCCGTTTATTTGTGTTTTTGGTCAAGTAAAATATGGCCCCGTGTGACTGCAGAGGAATCGGCAGACGAGCAGGACCGGAGAAGGAAGGGGGTGCTTGGTCCTAGCGCCCTGGGCTTCTGCTGCACAGAAACACCGCTGTAGGGATAATTTCTGCCCGAAACCTTGTGATAGGACCCAACTTGTTCCATCCCGGAATATCACTTTAAGGGTGTTATTCATACTGGTGTAAATAAATAATCTGATTACATTTACCATATTTTTCGTTCGTAAGTGAGATTTTTGTGGGAAAGAAATTAAACTTGCAGAAAATCATAAAATCCCTGATTGTATGTTTGTTTAAACATTATTTTCTAAATGTCTCATCATCCAATAGAGTTATAGATGGGCAATACCAGACTCTTAAAAATTATGCAATAGCGATCCTTTTTGCTGTAGCTGTTTTTGTTACCTATACCAATACCAACCATCTCCTATAATACTTTAAAATAGTTATTTAATTTAAAGTTTGTCATCCACTAAAAGCATGTCAAGGAATCTTGTAGTCTAGTCTTCTCTTTGACAGCCCATGAAAACAAATTCCTTGCTTTTTTTTTTGCAAAGGAAGCTTCACCCATTTCCCAAGTCAGAAACTTGACTCACAGATGGAAGGATAACCTAAATAAAATGAAAAAGGATAAACATAACTCTAGCTACTTTGTTTTCACAAACATTACTGATCTTTCAGCAGGATTTTTTTCTGCTGCAGTGTACATCTCAACTAAATGAAGCAGCTGACTAATGGTCGTTTGTTCTTAAGATTATGAAAACATTTTAAATGACTGGGTCATTTGTGGCTTAACCTTGGCCTGACCTATCTTGCATCTCCTTATTCATCAACATACCCATCTTCAGGAAACTGAAGTCATGATTACAACTGCTGATTTTGTCTTGTTGGTTGTTTTGCTTATAAAAGTGTGGCCAGAATTTAAAGGGACTGTGAGGAGTTTCTAAGTAATTGCAAAAAAGTCTCACTTTTAGATATATGCCTGATGGAAATACACACTTTAAGATGAGTTTTACAGCATCAAAATAGGTTAGCTATAAATGCTATTCCTTAGCTTCACGGTCGGGTCGGACAGGGCTGGACTGGCCTGGATACTCAACTTCAGGAACAAGACAATTAAAACTAGAGCAAATTTATATTATTCAGACACGTCTTAGAGCACCGGGCTGTAAGTAGACATATATAGCAGGCTACAAAACTACAATACTAAGTTTTCTAAAAATTGCTTGTTGTCACACATCAAAAACTACCACTACGTAACTAGAAAGAGATACATTACCTCGTGGCTTTGCATCCTGTAAGTTGTTGAAAAAAGAAGTTGTAAAGCAATGCAGAGTTCTGAGGAAGGTCCGAGCTGCATTCATTAGCATCACAACAAACTCACACTTTAGGCTTGGGTCACATCTTGTGGTGCGTTCCAGTTGTAGTCAGAAGTAGGAATTTCTGAGTTCCGAGTAGGAAACTTAAGTGGATCGTCCCCCAAAGTCAGAATTTCCTACTGGGAACTCGGTGAAACCTCACCACCCTCGAGTTGACAATGGAAGATGGATGCCCCCAGTGTGAACAGTTATTTAGCTCCTGTAATAATCCATTTATTTGCACTTCTGACTGGGGTGTGTCGCTCTAGATCAGCTGTATACATAGTATTGTTAGACTTATATTTACAAAAATGCTGCCATAGTGATAATCACATTCTTCATGTGATATTTGTGAACAACAACGCAGGGCATGCTAACAGCAGCTAACAATAGCCTGGTAGATCGGCATGTTTTTTTCTGACTTCAACTGGAACGGCAATAAGTCGGAGATGATGTCACTCCCAGTTCCGAGGTTACTGGAACGCAGCATTATGCTAAACTTAATGTCCTTTACTGTGTAGTTGGTGTTCAAACTTTATAATGGATTTGTTTATGTGGTTCTCTATAATGTGTTTTTGGTGCCTGTGTTTTTCTCCCTACATGACCGCTTTGTGTTTATCCCAATGTTCTTGTCTTCTGCAGTACGTGTCATATAGCCTGTGACATCTCCACATGGCCTGTTGTGGTGAGCAGCATAATTGTCAATCGTCCAGCGGTGACAATGACTGAGCACGAGGGGAATTACAGAGGAGCAGGGCTTCTGGCTCATCTCCCATCCCACCGTGTAGCAAATTGGTAGTTGATTGTCCTCAGACATCGTTGCTGGTGCTCCTCTGCTCCAATAAAGCCCTATGTAGTGCAGAGCTGGGGCCCTCCAGGTCTTGTTATTGTAACAGGAGTTCGTTTTGGCTGGGACTCTTGTTCTCAGCACGAAAAACAACAATAACAACATCAGCCCACAGCCCTGGGAGCTGGACCCGAGTCAGAGGCTGTGCGAGGGGGGTGGATGCCCTGCTCATGCTGCTCGCCGTGGTTCCAGTCTAACACTTCATCTGCGGCTCTGAAGTGACTGGAACTGTGGTTGGCGCCTAACTCTGCGCTAAAGTGTAAAGTTAGTGCAACATCCTGGCAATTTGCTCTCTGCGGGGGGGGGGGGGGGGGGGGGGGTGTTTAGGATGCATGCGCACTCAAGGCCTAAACACAGACTCACCCTCCCTCTCTGTCCTTCTCCTGTATACAAAGTTGCCCTGGCCCTCATTGCACAGAGAGATTCCTGGGTCTCCTAAAGACAAACAAAAGAGCAAGAATCCACGCAAGTCTCATAACAAATTATTCAAGGAGTTTACACAAAGACCACACAACAGCATCACAGCGTTCTGATCTATTTGTAATTTAAAAAGTTTGCTCTGGGATGTCCTTATCCAGACAACAACAGATCCATCTTTCCTTGGCCTTGTTATGATCATGGCCTGTTTCTTTCTCCTCCTTCCCCTTCTGTTCTCGGTTGTTGTTGCTGTAACATAATATCTGTTTGTGTGTGTGCGAGAGATCCCTCTGTTGTGTTGATGGCATCTTGAGAAGGCAGCCCATGACCCACTAAATGAGTCATAAAAGAGGGACTCTGTTGTTTTTCGTTGACCTCTCTCTCTTTCTGTCAGTCTCTAAGTCTTTAAATCGGCTTACGTAACACCACTATATCTGGGGACAGTTACAATAGGTCCTGGATTGTATTTCAAAATGTATATCCAATATATATATCTCTGTCCCATTTAACAGCTGCAGGGTGAGCGAGCAGATTCTGCTGTGGGACACATTATGGATCCTTTACAGCTCGTACATTTTGTAATAAAAGCGTCTGTTTTCTCGTGTTTGGCTCAACTTTCTGTACTCTGTGGTTACCTCCAAAGGCAGCAGAGAGGATGGAGAAAAGAAAGAAAGACGGAGAGATAGATGTAGAGAGGTGACTCAGCTTTGCCCCTGGAAGCAGATCGTGGGGAGCTGTGGGTTTAAGCCCCCTAAAGTTTTACTAGAACACAGGCTTTTTAACAGGAGGGAAAAACAATGTTATAGCTGCTTCCTGCACCACCAAGTGTTCCCCACCAGTAAATATAACAAGGATTGGGTCATAATGTTATGGTCTGGCATCAGGTGAATACAGTGTTTTTTTCTTTTTCCCAACCCCTCCTCCTCTTGTGGTCTTTTCCATGTGGAGGAATAGTGTTAAAGAAATATCAATCATCAGCGTTGTTACTCCGCACTTACTTGCTCCATCTGCAACTCTGGCACTCCAACACCCCCTTTGTGTGCGAGGACACGGTGGCTCACTCTCTCCATCTTTTTCTCAATCTCTTTTTTTTCTTTTGTGTCTGTTAGATGCTACTTATTGCTCCCTGACAAAAGGAAAACTGATTTATTAGACCACCAGCTTGGTGTCTACAGAGTGGGTGCTTTATAAAAACAGTTTCCTAATTCATTGTTTTCAATAGAACACTTTTAAATCCAGCATATTTTCCTGATGATAATGATCATGACTCGTCTTGGGTCATGTTGTTTTTCAAAGTTACTTATTATGTCACGGCATGTCACACTAAGGAAGCTGACTGGTTCCTATGCTGTGTTATACAAAGCCCAAAACCAGTGAAGTTGGCACGTTGTGTAAATCGTAAATAAAAACAGAATACAATGATTTGCAAATCCCTTTCAACTTATATTCAATTTAATACACAGCAAAGACAAGATACTTAATGTTCAAACTGGTAATCTTTGTTATTTTTTGCAAATATTAGCTCATTTGGAATTTGATGCCTGCAACATGTTTCAAAAAAGCTGGCACAAGTGTCAAAAAAGACTGAGAAAGTTGAGGAATGCTCATCAAACACTTATTTGGAACATCCCACAGGTGAACAGGCTAATTGGGAACAGGTGGGTGCCATGATTGGGTATAAAAGCAGCTTCACTGAAATGCTCAGTCATTCACAAACAAGGATGGGGCGAGGGTCACCACTTTGTGAACAAATGTGTGAGCAAATTGTCCAACAGTTTAAGAACAACATTTCTCAACCAGCTATTGCAAGGAATTTAGGGATTTCATCATCTATGGTCCATAATATCATCAAAAGGTTCAGAGAATCTGGAGAAATTACTGCACGTAAGCGGCAAGGCCCAAAACCAACATTGAATGCCCGTGACCTTCGATCCCTCAGGCAGTACTGCATCAAAAACCGGCATCACTGTGTAAAGGATATCACCACATGGGCTCAGGAACACTTCAGAAAACCACTGTCAGTAACTACAGTTCGTCTACATCTGTAAGTGCAAGTTAAAACTCTACTATGCAAAGCCAAAGCCATTTATCAACAACACCCAGAAACACCGTTTCGCTGGGTCCGAGCGCATCTAAGATGGACTGGAGCAAAGTGGAAAAGTTTTCTGTGGTCTGACCAGTCCACATTTACAATTGTTTTTGGAAACTGTGGTCGCCGTCCTCCAGACCAAAGAGGAAAAGAACCAGCCGGACTGTTATAGGCGCAAAGTTCAAAAGCCAGCATCTGTGATGGTATGGGGGTGTATTAGTGCCCAAGGCATGGATAATTTACACATCTGTGAAGGCACCATTAATGCTGAAAGGTACATACAGGTTTTGGAGCAACATATGTTTGCCATCCAAGCAACGTCTTTTTCATGGACGCCCCTGCTTATTTCAGCAAGACAATGCCAAGCCACATTCTGCACGTGTTACCACAGCGTGGCTTCGTAGTAAAAGAGTGCAGGTACTAGACTGGCCTGCCTGTAGTCCAGACCTGTCCCCCATTGAAAATGTGTGGCGCATTATGAAGCGTAAAATACAACAATGGAGACCCCGGACTGTTGAACAACTTAAGCTGTACATCAAGCAAGAATGGGAAAGAATTCCACCTGAAAAGCTTCAAAAATTGGTCTCCTCAGTTCCCAAACGTTTACTGAGTGTTGTTAAAAGGAAAGGCGATGTAACACAGTGGTAAAAATGACCCTGTGACAACTTTTTTGCAACGTGTTGCTGCCATTAAATTCTAAGTTGATCATTATTTGCAAAAAATAAAGCTTACTAGTTCAAACATTAAGTATGTTGTCTTTGCTGTGTATTCAATTGAATATAAGTTGAAAAAGATTTGCAAATCATTGTATTCTGTTTTTATTTACGATTTACACAACGTGCCAACTTCACTGGTTTTGTAATAAAATTTAACTTTAACTGCTTAATAAAAGCGTCATCCTGGTTAATAATTTTGTTTGACGACAGGTATTAGTTATCACATGAAAATACACAAGAGTATGTACATTTTCATGATTTCAAATATGTTTTAATGAGTGTGCATGTGTACACACACGTGTATAAAGTATGAACTATTTAAATTCTTCCGATCAGGTTTTTGGATACAAAGGAGCCCTGTCAGGTTCAGCACTGTGAATCAGGTTGCAGGGCAGCCAAATGTTTGACAGTAAAAACAAACAGAAGTTCTCCACTCCTGAAAAAATGTAATGCTATGAAAATGGCAGCAATGGCAATAATGGGAACTGATCCATGTTGAGTTTCCAACCTGTGTTGCATTTGGCCTAGAAGGAAAATGGCAAAGGGGTAAAATAACATGGCTATATTTGTAATGGAGTCTTTGCATACATAGCGTTTACAGCACAACAGGGATTTAGGAACACATTCTCTATGTGGAGTTTTTTTAGTGAGGACTGTTGCCATAGCTCTTAAATCCTGCAACCAAATATACTGTTTAAATATTCCTGAGTTTTATGCTGCCGAGATGCAAGAATCCTTTTATGGGAAAACTCCATCTAGTCTGTGGTCTCAGACTCTCCAGTGATGTGTTACGATGGTGCGAGCATAGGTTCTTTATAATGGTGCATCGTTCATAGGCTTAGAGAAGGTGCAGGGAAGCAGTTATAGCAGCCATTGTTACCTCCACTAAGAAGTTTATGTTTTCACCGCGGTCTGTCAGTTTGTCTGTCTGTTAGCAACATATGGCCCAAGGAAGAAGCCATTTAATTTTGGTGGTGATTTGCATAACTTTCTGGATGCAAAAACATCCCCAAAGTTTCTTAAAATCCCATAACTTAACACAGGGCCGTACTTTGTCACACCCATAGCACCATCTGATTGGTTACACAGTCTGCTTACACACAGAGCCACACCACAGCGAACAGCCAATCAGCAGGGAAAGCTGAGCATGCAGTTCTATATACAGACATAGTGGAGAGCAGGAATAGTTTTGCCAGTGAAGAAAGCCTGGCGCTGTTCGTGGAGCCTTGGTTTCTAAGATACATTGATGGATAAGTTCAGTTTCTACAGCTTTCACATTGTTTATAGAATGAAGTAGAACAATATACTCACCCAGAAGGCTTTCCTGATCCAAACAGTGCTTCAGGAGATATTTAGATCCAAAATCGAGCGGCAGACATCCGTATAATGGTAGCACACGGGGCATGTATAGCGCCGCTCCTAAAACTGCATTAATCGTCCAAAAACTCATTAGTTTCACCAATATTTCATCATGGTCCACTCACGCTACTCCTCCATTACAGTCCGTGTCACTCCACCCATGTTTTTGTGACTGTGCTGACCTCTGAGCTGAAGACTGCTCTCTGGTCAGCTGTTCTTCTCTTTGCCTCTGCGTCCTCCTTTCGATGAGCTCCTCATCTGTAAACTCTGGCTCAAACTGTAAGGACACCCATCATATTCAAAGTTCTCCTCCACAACATCTTCATCCGAAAGATATCCATCCATTTTGCACAAAACTGGAAGAAGAAAGTTGTTGAGTAGCCGGCGGTCGCCCCTGAAACAATGAGCTGTACTGCGCATGTGCGGAGGCAAACATAGACAAAGTTTTCAGTTCAGAGGTCAGCACAGCCACAAAAACATGGGTGGAACGACACCGGACTGTAGTGGAGGAGTAGCGTGAGCGGACCATGATGAAATATTGGTGAAACTAATGAGTTTTTGGACGATTAATGCAGTTTTAGGAGCGGCGCTATACATGCCCCGTGTGCTACCATTATACGGATGTCCGCCGCTCGATTTTGGATCTAAATATCTCCTGAAGCACTGTTTGGATCAGGAAAGCCTTCTGGGTGAGTATATTGTTCTACTTCATTCCATAAACAATGTGAAAGCAGTAGAAACCAAACTTATCCTTTAAGGTAGCATACGCACCTCGGAAGAACATTGCCTACTATTGAGCAACATGGTTGCTGCTAACTGTGTTCGGTTTGTTGTCCCTCCTCCAACTAAATGTGGATTTGCTGCAGCAACACTCTGACCAGCAGAGAGGCATTTGTTTTATTTGCCAAGGACACTACAAACTTAAATTGCCAACTACTGGCCTGGCATGCATACTACCACGTTTCAGTTGTTCTCGCAGATTTATATTAACACTTGTCATTATCACACCATCTCCATGTGAACACGGATTACTTTTGAAATTGCAAAACGCACCCTAAACATTCAGAGTGTGACAACATTTTCATATAAATGACCCTAATATGCAGTATTCAATCTGTAGTTCAGGGCAGCACTTGTTTTCAGTGTGTCACCAGGGCACTGCAGTCACAGTTCTGTCTCTGTCTTGGCCCTTGCTGCCTCTCTCTGCTGTGGGTGCTTTGCTCATCTTGTTAGGCTGCTCACACACCGGATAAAGAGGATGATGTAAGAAAATAAATGACACATGAGCAACTTACTGAGCCAGAAATACAAAATAAAAAAATTGGGCACAAGTTTCAAACCTTGAGTCCAAGTTGAGCGTAAAGTCTTAGATGTGTAAGTCTCTCGCCTCTGGGTGAGACCCAAGTCAGACCCAACTTTGGACATTTTTGTTTCTCCTATTTCTAATCAAGTCTTTACGTCTAATGTGAATCATCATATCCTGTTTTATTTTAACTTTACATATTTCCCAGGCTGCTTAAACCCTCACGTCAAGTATGGAGTACAGAGCACGTTGACATCTTTGAACTTCAGAACCTTTACATCATTTCAATATGCATCATGAGAAACTCTCTTCTATGCTTCTACTATTTCAAAGCCCTCTATGCTGACCAGTGTTGGGGAAGTTACTTTTAAAAAGTAGTTTGCTCATTACTCGTTACTTCTGAAAAAAAATTACTTACATTACTTTACTTAGTTACCCTCTATGAGAGGTAACTTTTCAAGTTACTCGTTACTTTTCAGTTACTTTGACATTGCTTGATCATGGCCAGAACCCCATATCTGTTCCTAAATGTGAAGGCCGACAAAAAGTTCTACTACAGAGAACATAACAGTTATTTGTGCTCTTTATTCACAAAATGTCACATACCCTGTGGAATAAGAGCTCCTGTCCAGTGTTTCCACATTTTGCTTCTGAAATAAGCAACAAGGTCGATCAAAACAAGCCCAAAATAAGCAACCTCCAGCTATTTCCTTTCCTAATGTGATATATTACTTTTTCAAAAGAGAAATCTACATAAAGTGTGTTAATTTTCGTCTACATTACATTTCAATATCACAGCGCCAAGTATCTATTCAAGAAAAGACCGTCGCTTATAATAAGCAGACCTGGCAACTTTGGCGCTGGAGCATGCGCCATGTGCGTGAGTGTGTTTGGGGGCGTGCACGATAACCAGGAAACGAAGAAGTGGACAAACTGCCTACTACAGTCGTGTTTTTTTTATGTTAGGAGCTGGACCGTAATCAGGGGGATTCACACAGACAGAAGAGCCCAAAGAAACAACCTCACGTTTAGAATCAAGCCCAAAAAACACGACCCGTGGCCGTGACTCACGAGATTTTCGGCCCTTCGACGCTTATAACGAGCAGATTTGGCAACGCTGCTCGTGTCTGTGTGAGCAGCTGAGAAGGCAGCTTCCGTGTCAGATCTGTCCGGGGGAAAAGTAACGTCGCGCTGCATTAAAAAAGGAACTACACTTCGTTACCAAATTTTCAGTAATAGCGCGTTACTTTACTTTTTATCCGAAAAAGTAGCTTCGTTACTGTAACGCATTACTTTGTAACGCGTTACACACAACACTGATGCTGACATACTTAAATCTACAAGAGGAGTCATTAATGACAGCTCCATTCTTGGACAGACCATTAGCCTGCAGATGATAAAGTGTTTTGTGGGTGGATGACACAGTTTGTGTCCTGATTAATCACAGATAAACAGCAACGTAAATGTCCTCTAAACTATAAGCAACAGATCAGTCACATGCCGCCTCATGTGATTGTTTGGTATTAGAGGGAACATGATGTGGAGCTGGCTGAGTGTTGTTTGTGTACTGTTCTGTTTATGTCAGGTGTGAGCGTGTTGTGTACGTGTGTGATCTTTCAGGCCCAGGGGGTCGTTTTCCTGCCGTCAGACAGACAGTCAGCATTGGATCCACGTTATCTCACGTCTGGAGCTCCAAGATGAGAGCCAGGCAGGCTGCAAACACATTCTGCTGGTCTGAGTCATCGTGAGTTTGTGTGTTTGCGTGCATGTGTGTGTGCATGACGAGGAGAGACAGACATAGCACATTTGAATGCACAAATGTGAGCTAAACACATGCATTGTTTTCTGTACATGCTATGATTGTTTAAGTTTATGCATAAATGTGTGTTACTGTTTATCTTTGTGTGTATTAAAATTACTTCACTATTGGACATATCATCTGCCTAAAACAAGCTGACCTCATGGGGGGGGGGGGGGGTCTAATAAATTCACTGCAGGTGACGAGTGCAGCTAAAACAGAAACCTTCAAAAAGAACTTTAACTTTTGCTTTCATTACAAAGCTGTGCTATAAAGAAAACCTGATGAAAAGTTGGGATGTAAAATGTGTTACAAAAAATGAGTGATTTAAAGATTTTCTATCTAAATGTCTGTCCATCTGTCAGTCCGCCGGTCCATCCATCCATCCAATTATCTATCTATCTATCTATCTATCTATCTATCTATCTATCTATCTATCTATCTATCTATCTATCTATCTATCTATCTATCTATCTATCTATCTATCTATCTATCTATCTATTCATGCATCCATCCTTCCATCCATCCGTCCGTCCGTCCGTCCGTCCGTCCGTCCATCCACCCATCTATCTATCTATCTATCTATCTATCTATCTATCTATCTATCTATCTATCTATCTATCTATCTATCTATCTATCTATCTATCTGATGATTTATCTATAAATCATCAAATACAGATCTGACCTTTATAAGAAGGATGCTTTCTTTTGGATGCGATTTTCATGATAATAAAACTTCAATATAGCAAGAAGTTTGATTTTCTCCTGACTCGTGTCATTTGTACACTCCCATTTTATTGTAATTTTTTAACTTATGGCATGCACAGCTCTATAATTAAATACCAGAGCAGAGGTAAATTACCAATTTATGAATACATACTAAGAAATCTCACAGATAATTATGTTCACAGATAATAATACAGACTGTGTAGTGTGTTTTACGCAAACAATAGAGAACAGATTGGGCATGCTTGATGAAAGTGTTTCCAGGAAGCTTTTGGGAACATTGCTCCAAGTGGTGAAGATGGCTTCATGAAGGGCATCAACTGACTGAACTGACGGCCATTTTTATAAACTTCCCTTGCCATCCATCCCCAAATGTTCTCTATGGGATTTAAATCGGGGGAACATGCAGGATGGTCCAAAAGAGTGATGTTATTCTCCCTGAAGAAGTCCTTGGTCAAGCGAGCATTGAGAACTGCAGCGTTGTCCTGTTGAAAAACCCAGCTGTTACCACACAGACGAGGGCCCTCAGTCATGAGGGATGCCCTCTGCAACATCTGCACGTAACCAGCCGCCGTTTGACGACCCTGCACCACCTGAAGCTCCAGTGTTCACTGAATGAAAAAGCACCCAGATCATGATGGACCCCCCTCCACTGTGCCGGGTAGAAAACATCTCAGGTGGGATCTCCTTGTCATGCCAGTAACGTTGAAGCCATCTGGACCGTCAAGGTTACATTTTTTCTCATCAGAGAATAAAACTTTTCTCCACCTTTCAATGTCCCATGTTTGATGCTCCAAAGTCTAAACGGGCAGTTTTGTGGCGTTGAAGGAGACAAGGTCTTTGAATTTGTTTTTTGTTTTTGAAACCCTTTTCCTGCAGATGCCGTCTGATGGTTATTGCACTGCAGTCGGCACCAGTAAGGGCCTTAATTTGGGTTGAGGACCGCCCTGTGTCTTGACGGACAGCCAATCAGATCCTCCGGCTCAGTGCTTTTTTGTTCCATAATGCTCAGGATCTTTAAAAAATGTAGAATGACTGTCTTACTGCGTCCAACCTCAGCAGCAATGGCACGCTGCGAGAGGCCTTGCTTATGCAGCTGGATGATCCGACCACGTTCAAGAAGAGAAAGCTTCTTAGCTTTAGCCATCAGGAGGGCATGACCGTGTGAATGCCTGACAGAAAATGAACATTTGGAGCAGATTTTGGCTTTAATAGCCTGTGGTCTTAAACTTTTGATCAGCTGATAAACAGCCTATTTCAGTTTACTTGTTGTTTTAAAACCTCATTAAGGTCCAAATGTGCAAATTCTTGCAATTTTTCAACTGGTCTTAAGATTTTGATCAGGTCTGTATTTGTATGAATAATTTCACCCCAATCCCAACCACCAGCACTGCCAGTGGTATTTTTATACCCTGTGAGGGCAGTGAACCGGCAGGTAGCACTAGTTTTTTATTTATTCTTAATTTGAGAAGATTTTATATCTTTCTTTGCTAATTCTGGTAAGTAAAACAGCTGCATTTACAGGCAATGATATGACTTGTGCTGTTAGGATTTGTGTTTCAATACAAATTTGACTTTTATTTATTCTTAGAAACAGACAGTTTCTGTCTTTTTTTCGCTCACTCAGTTTCATTTTCTTCCTCTTGGCTACAACAACCTTTGTTCTCTGTCTCATCAATCCCTTCAACATTTATTGAAAAAGCTTAATTAATTATTCTTTTTAACTTCTTCATCAGTGGGAAAAACATTTGGATACGTCAGATCTTAAACATTCTGCTGTCGGTTTAGCTTTAGGGAGGGTTTAATGATATCTATCTAGGTTTTCGTAGTCCAAAAGATAAAAAAAACACATTATTGTTGTCTTTGTGCCAAACAGCATCACATAACAATCTACTATTTCCAGACTGATTTCTGCACTCTTCCAGTCCTGCTGCACAACAACTGCCAGGTTAAATTCAGTTAGTGTGTGTTTGTGTGTGTGTTGTTACCTGAGACCGAGTGCACTCGTTTGAGTTGTGGGAAGCCCTGGCAAAGAAAAGCTGAGTGTTTGGGAAGTTGCCATTAAGACACAAAGCAGAGACGTCCGAGGTGGGCTAATGACCTTACATGGATTTGTGTTTGGCAGAACTTTTCAAAATGTGGGGTTGGACACACACAACTCCTCAAACAGATCTCTGACAAGGTTCATCGAGGAGTTGGGGGGCGCTTTGGGGTTTACGTGTTTGGTTTTCGCTTACTTTGTGTCCTCATCTTAACTCCTCTGTTGAGTAGCCCGCTTTATAGTTGGTCTTCTAACAATCTGAGAAAATGCCTAGCACTAACAATTATTTTATGGAGCATGTCACACACACACACACAATTCTAAGTTCAGACTAAAGTCATATATAATACATCAAGATCCCTAAGCTTCTTTTTGTTCCCATTCATAGTTAATTCATTTGCTTGTTGTTTGTTTTTCTTCTTATATTTTTATTATTAACTCTATTTGGGGAGATACCTTGGATAAGCCCACATTGGGGTTTTTTTGCCCCTCCCGCACTATCTTACATTTTTTTTTATTTCTATGCCAATGTAATTGCTTCTAATTTATGGTGCAAATAAAATAAAATAAATAAACAAACACACACACTGGATTATTTGATTATTGTGGTTTATCTTTTTTGCTTATTAATAATTATTACCACTACTACTACTACCACCACTACTGCTTCTAATAATGATAATTATAGATATATTTTGATACTTTTTTATGAATTCTTGATATTTCATTGTAAGTATGTTTTATCCTTTTTTGTTTAATGTTTATGTAAGTTATGGTTTAAGTTGCTTTATTTCAAATTTATTGATTTATACTCTTAAGAGAATTAATATATATATAAGAATCATAATAATACCTTGAATTGATTGCATATAAATGAAGCACTCAGTAATTCAGAAGCCAAATTAACTGATCTTTAGAAACACACAAAAAGCTTAATATTTGTAAGGATGGGAAGATACTAGGGGCAACATTTTGATGATAAACCTTTTAACTAATATCATTTAATGCATCCTGACTTATTAATGACTCTTACATTCAGATACTTCTTTTCGCCTTTTCTTGCTCTACTTTGCACATGTAATGCACTCGTCACCCTTGAACAATCAATATTAGCCACTTAACCCCTGATAAATGCCAGACAAAGTAGCAGCCCCAATGGAAAGTCACTAGAGCTTTGGGCAAACAGTATTTATATGAAAAGATACAAAACCCCAAACCAGTGAAGTTGGCACGTTGTGTAAATCGTAAATAAAAACAGAATACAATGATTTGCAAATCCATTTCAACTTATATTCAATTGAATACACAGCAAAGACAAGATATTTAACGTTCAAACTGGTAAACTTTGTTATTTTTTGCAAATATTAGCTCATTTGGAATTTGATGCCTGCAACATGTTCAAAAAAGCTGGCACAAGTGTCAAAAAAGACTGAGAAAGTTGAGGAATGCTCATCAAACACTTATTTGGAACATCCCACAGGTGAACAGGCTAATTGGGAACAGGTGGGTGCCATGATTGGGTATAAAAGCAGCTTCCCTGAAATGCTCCCTCAGGCGGTACTGCATCCAAAAGCGGCATCACTGTGTAAAGGATATCACCACATGGGCTCAGGAACACTTCAGAAAACCACTGTCAGTAACTACAGTTCGTCTACATCTGTAAGTGCAAGTTAAAACTCTATTATGCAAAGCCAAAGCCATTTATCAACAACACCCAGAAACACCGCCGGCTTCACTGGGCCCGAGCTCATCTAAGATGGACTGATGCAAAGTGGAAAAGTGTTCTGTGGTCTGACCAGTCCACATTTACAATTGTTTTTGGAAACTGTGGTCGTCGTGTCCTCCAGACCAAAGAGGAAAAGAACCATCCGGACTGTTATAGGCACAAAGTTCAAAAGCCAGCATCTGTGATGGTATGGGGGTGTATTAGTGCCCAAGGCATGGGTAACTTACACATCTGTGAAGGCACCATTAATGCTGAAAGGTACATACAGGTTTTGGAGCAACATATGTTGCCATCCAAGCAACGTCTTTTTCATGGACGCCCCTGCTTATTTCAGCAAGACAATGCCAAGCCACATTCTGCACGTGTTACAACAGCGTGGCTTCATAGTAAAAGAGTGCAGGTACTAGACTGGCCTGCCTGTAGTCCAGACCTGTCCCCCATTGAAAATGTGTGGCGCATTATGAAGCCTAAAATACAACAACGGAGACCCCGGACTGTTGAACAACTTAAGCTGTACATCAAGCAAGAATGGGAAAGAATTCCACCTGAAAAGCTTCAAAAATTGGTCTCCTCAGTCTGGTCTCTAAATTCTAAGTTGATGATTATTTGCAAAAGAAAATAAAGTTTCTCAGTTTGAACATTAAGTATCTTGTCTTTGCTGTGTATTCAATTGAATATAAGTTGAAAAGGACTTGCAAATCATTGTATTCTGTTTTTATTTATGATTTACACAACGTGCCAACTTCACTGGTTTTGGGTTTTGTACATAAAAATGCAAATAATTTAATTGGAGCATTGTTCCATATCTCCAGTGCCCAGGAAGAGCTTTACATGCTGCAGCTTCTCCCCGTGCTCCCCTCAGCTGTTTTTGCGTGCAGCCTTTTCTACCACGAGATGATCTTATTTCCTGCGGCTAATAAAGAGGATTTCCGTCCTGCAGATATCTCTTTGGTATAGGGTGGCCCAGGGGTTAGAGGCCCACCTTGGACCCAGCTGCGTCCGCTCTCCCTCACTGGGCATGCTCCTCAGGATGCCAACCCTGACACCAAGTGGCCTGTTATTCGGGATGTTCTTTTATCAACCGTTGGGTCATCAGGTTTAAATACGAGACAGGATGTGTTTTCGTCCTGTGCTTCTTTTTTTAAAGCCTGATGTGTTTTTCAGGAGCAGGGTGTTTTCTATTGTTTTGGCTTTTCAGGGCTGTTTTTCTGCCCAATATCTTTAGAGAGCTGAGGTGTTGAGTTTTCCAAAAGGATGTTTTCCCTCGTTCATGGCTCTGTATTGTCAGGAGAAGGTAATACCGTGAACTGTGACACTGCTGCCAAGACTGTGAGAGAAATGTATTTTTGTGACTTGTTGCCATGCCACCGTGCTCTCTGTTCAGAGTCATGTCATAGTTTGGATGGAAACTCACAGACAGAGTTACTGAGTTCATGTTTCTGCACTTACACACTCTGCTTTCACTTCCACACAGTGGCCTCTTGACCTACCCCCACACCACCTTACCCAACAGCCCCCCCCCCACAATGTCCTTCCTATTTCTTTGATATTGTGCTTTCAACACATACTCAGAATAAACCCAGATTCATCAGAGCGTATGGCGTAAAAGTTTAAAGAGAAGGCACAAAAGTCTACAACAATAGCCAAAGCTTTATGCAGGATTCTTCTAGACTTTTAAACACTGAGAGAAAAAAAAGTATCGTCTTAACAATTACCCAAAATAAAGCTTTGGCTGCTATTATGTTCCTTTAATATGTGCTCTCTCATTGGAAAACATCATTTCTATTGAAATACATAAAACAATACATAAGATTATTATCACTTTGCTAGAATATATATACTACATTAAAGGCCCTTTTCCACTCGCACGCCTTGGCGAAAAAGAAGACCTTTTTTTGATCAATAATATATATGTGTATATATATATATATACATATATACATAGATAGATAGATTGATAGATAGATATTATTCATCCAAAATACATTGAAAGTGTGTCAAACTCATTATAATCTACAGGGCTCCAGACTACCTTTTTACATTGGTTGCAACGGTGCACCTAAAATTTTTTGGAGGCGCACCAGCACAAAAATTAGAGTGCACCCAAATTATTCACAGGGTCACCTTTAAATGCCATAGGGTCACAATTATATCACTCTCCATAACTTTTATATAATGTAAATAATTTTTTTAAAGTATAAGATGTTATAGAAGAGTTACCGCTCCGTGCTGAAACCTGACACCACAGTCAGGCTCTGTCTGGGCTCGTTTGCATACTAACAATACTAACACAGAGACAGAGAAAAGAGAGGGAGCAGGATCTGTGTCTTCTCCATTTTCGGCGGATTTTTCCACTACATCAGTTATCTTTGTCAACTTAAATTTGTAAGAGTGCATTTAAAATTTTTTCTTGGTGCACCAGTGCGCCCAAGAAAACTTGTTAGGTGCACTCTCACATGTGCGCCCAAAATGGTTGCACTCGAGAGCCCTGATCTATTTTAAGTTATTTTTTGCTATTTCATACTCTAACATATCTACCTTTTGTAATTGATTTTGTCCCAAACATCTGTGCACGTTATGTCATCACCGAATCCGCTGTTAGCTTTTAAAACCTTTAAATCCCAAATTCTTTGTTCTCTTCAATGTTAACAGTGTCAAAAATGATTAGATGTTATTCTGTTTTCTAAACCATAAAAAAAATCACTGAATTATTGAGACCTCTGCCAGACAGTTGAGCTGGTAGTTCAAGGGTTAAAACTGAGTTGAAACCACAGAACTTTACATCAACTTGGACAAAGCCTTTCCCCGTCTGACTATGATTCCTCTCAATCTTTAGCTGTTGGAAGAAAAAAAAAATAACGGCGAAAACTGAACATATTTAAACCTGCTGCTACAGATGCTTTTTACTTTATTCATACCTTTGTTTTTATCATTTTCAAAATCTACAAATAACTATCTTCTGTTTATTTTACTGCTTAGGAGACTTCCCAAACGAAGTGTCAATTACATCTCCAGAGAATGAAGCACTGCACTTCATGACAGTTTTAAAAACTTGCATTGGTTTCAGAGGCATCAGTACTCAACACAAGTGTCACCACATGGGGAATTAGTAATGCTTCTAAGCTAAGAGGATTAAAAAGTCCTTATTTTGCATTAAATCAAGTTGACTTATAAAGTTTTGTTTACTGCTAGAGTATGTTCACAATGAATAGTGTTTAAAAACCCCTTATACTCGCATGTTGTGAATCCCTGATCCACCTTCATTCACAGTTCAAAGAAGAGGATGCTGCCACTGTCGCTGCAGCTGTTATTTACCCATTTGTCATTTATACCTGCTCTTGAAAAAGAAAACTAATGTCAGGCCAGTCATATCAGTTACTGGTTCATTGCTGCTGGTCGCCATGGCCCTGGTACAGAGAAAATAAAAGTACTGACTTAAAGGTGCTATGAGGAGAATCTATTTCCGGCGACATAAAGACTCTGCTACCCATGAGCACGCACGGCGACTGTCATAAAGACGTGACCCAAGCCAAAGCGTGTGTTTGTTGTGATGCTAATGAATGCAGCTCAGACCTTCCTCAGAATTCTGCATTGCTTTACAACTTCTTTTTTCAACAACTTACAGGATGCAAAGCCACGAGGTAATGTATCTCTTTCTAGTTACGTAGTGGTAGTTTTTGATGTGTGACAACAAGCAATTTTTGGAAAACTTAGTATCGTAGTTGTATCCGGCTATATATGGCTACTTACAGCCCGGTGCTCTAAGACGTGTCTGAATAATATAAATTTGCTCTAGTTTTAATTGTCTTGTTTCTGAAGTTGAGTATCCAGGCCAGTCCAGCCCTGTCCGACCCGACCACGAAGCTAAGGAATAGCATTTATAGATAACCTATTTAGATGCTATAAAACTCATCTTAAAGTGTGTATTTCCATCAGGCATATATCTAAAAGTGAGACTTTTTTGTAATTACTTATGAACTCCTCACAGCATCTTTAACTTAACTTACCAGTATTAGTGTTTACATAGTTGCTGTTGAAAGAAGGCAAAAGTATAACTATGGTAAAAATGTAAAGGTGACATTCATACTGGTGTAGATAAATAATTTGATTACATTTACCATATTCTTGTCTTTTTTTGCTCAGCAAGATTGTTGTGAGATGGGAATTAATGGCCTGACCCAAACAGCCGCGAAATAAACGCCTGGTCTGCTCAGTGATTGAAACAAATAAATGCCTGGTTATTATTTGGTACTTTCTGTGCTTAGATTTTTTCATTTGTCACAGAGTGTAGCAATTTCATTTACTGATCAAACATAAATCCCACAAAACAGGTTTAATGGTATTTAATAAGATACTTATGGTGGCATATTGCATTCACTTGAAAAAAAAATCTGCCTGTTTTTATGAGCTACTATCTCGTGAAAACAGGAATTTATTTATTTTTGATTTTCCTGTTTTTATGAGATACTGTCTCGTGAAAACAGGATTCCCCCTGACGCTTTGCTTAGAGACTGGCTGCTGCATTTATCAACCAGGTACATGGTCAACACAGGTAAGGTCAGCCCGCCGTATTGGTCCAACTGATCATGTACAAAAACCGCAATGTCGAGCAGATCCGAGTGGGCTTTGCGTCGGAACAACCGCAAATTCCTCAGGTGTCTGTGCAATGTGGACAAACAAAGCGCCACAGTCCTCACCCATATTGTGATTTGACCATAAATATTAGTCCTACCTTTATTCACCGAAATATTTAGATTCCTTGACCATGAAAACATACCATTAGCAACTGGATTCATAATGATATCTATTTTAGTTCAGTAGTTATTCACAGAAATCACATTTTTCGCCATGGCGGCCAGACGCTGATCCGGATCAACACCAAAATCGAATCAGTTCTTCCTTTTCTCATGCTGAACATTTCCTGAAAATTTCATCAAAATCCATCCATAACTTTTTGAGTTATTTTGTTCACAGACAGACAGACAGACGGACAGACAAACAAACTCTCCTGAAAACATAACCTCCTTGGCGTAGGTAATAAATCATTTTCTGTTTTATGTGATAGTATCTCATAAATACAGGAAAATCTAAAATAAATAAGTATATCCTGTTTTTACGAGATAGTATTTTGTAAAAACAGGCGGATTTTATTTATTCCCAAGTGATTGCAATACGCCACCATAGATGCTGCTCAGTGTTTACCCTATAGTGTAATTGGGAGGGCGCCAACTACAGTCTAGTCTAATGTTGTGGCGCTATAGTTTGCTAACATTCAATAAAATGCATTTTTCCTCTCCGCTCTGCCAAACGCCTCCTCCCCCGCCCCTCTCGCACAACACCGATAAGCCGCGCGGCAACCAAACCGTCTCTCTGCAGGTGGAGCCCCCTGACATGTAGTCTTTTTTTAAGCGGCTGCTGCCGTGGCGGCCTGAGATGTAGCTGTGTTTCAGCGAACGTCAGAGCAGGGGCCACCTAAAAGTGTCTCACAACACCCCCTTCCCTAAAAACATTTCAGTAGAAATGCTTTCCCACGTTCAGTTTTTCGATAGTTCGATATGATTGGCTGCTGCCAGGCGACTGCAGCCAGAAAGTTCAACACGCTGGATCTTTTTACCCTCTGAGCAGCGGGGCAAAATATGTGCACGTGCTCTTGGGCGGCAGCCGCTTCTGAGTCCTACCGCCGCGGCTAAAACCGCTTGCTGTCTGCTACCTCATTGAAATGACTGGAGGCGGCGCGTTGCCGCGAGGCAGTGTGAAGCGGAGTATAAAGACACACACACACTCAGGCGGCGGAGGAAGGAGCGACCATGACAGTGAAAAAATAAAAAACAATTTAAACAAACATTAATGGATGACCAGAAGCTTACCAAACGATCTCCCCAAGCAAAAATGTTTTTGAGAATGTTGTAGTTGTATGAAAAAGTGCTCCATTGCCAAAAAAAGTGAACAAAAATCAGTGTTCACTATTTATTCAGATATTACAGAGCATTTTTGACGGACCACGCTCCCTCCGGCACCAGTGAACCCCCCCCCCCAAGGCAAAACACTGCTGCTCAATCTGAATGAGAACATTTTTCATTCATTGTTTGGAGAACATTCCCCCATTTAGTCCTTGTTTGAAAAACTCTTAAGCTTCTTAAAAGTCCTTCTTATTAGTACTTCTAAACATCTTCCACCTCATGACCTTGAGGGCTAAGATGCTTTTTGAATGACTTACCTTCACATCTGGGAATTCTTAGAAAGTGTCCTGATTCCTGTTTCTGTTCTCTCAGAATTTATTTCTGAATTCAGTCATAGAGGCCGTTTATTCTGTAACAGAGACTGAGAGATCCATGTTTTTTTTTGTAAAGCATCAGCTGAATGACAAAAACAACATGTTTATTGAGTTATCATCCTGGTGGGTCTGTTGGCCTCTCATTTCCAGTCATCCTTGTGTTTCCATGATGGATCTAGAACACAGAGAAAATGTCTGAAACAACATCTAAACCATAATGTAAATGTTTTGACTTTCCTTTTAATAGACTGGCACGGACCCAGCAGCAGTTCCTCGCTCAGTCTAATCTAAATCAATACCAGTCACAGCCATGAGGTGAAGACCTCAACAACAAACTAATGAGGAGTCTCTGTGTCACTCGTGTGCACACTCTTACTTACTCATACATCGTACTCATGGGGGACACCCTCAGGAAAAAAACACGTCTCCCTGTCGAGTGGGCAGTGTGACTGGATGGTGGCGGGGGTTCGTAAAAGGGGAAGAGGGGTTGTTTTTACAGGAACCACATGTTTCGGGGATGACTGGCGACTGCTGAGTATGTGTTAGCGTAGCGCCTCCTGACAGCAGCCTGCAGTTGCCACATCAGGACGCAGTGACTTGTACTTTCCCTGATAAAGAGCCGCTTGTTTTTCACAGGAGCTCTGGTATCCAGGCTTTTTTTTCCTCTTCTCAGCAGCAGGCAGAGCTTTAAGAGCTAAGCTGTACCTCTCCCTCTCCTGCTTATAACTTCTCAATAACTCATAAATACTCTCATGGGACCTCATAAGCCATGCATTACCAGAAGATTTCCCACAACAATGTAAGCATGTGAAGAAGCTGCTCTTTCTTTCACTTCATGGAGTTTATATATTGGAACAATCTGAGCTTGTTGTACCACTTTTATTTTCTTTCTGTGTAAGAACTGGAAGGAGAAAAGGAGTTTGATAATGTTGGTGCAACTGATGTGCAACACAATAAGTTTACTTTGACTCATCTCAGCTTTTAGCACCATTCACCACTTAAAGGGACAGTTCAGTTTTTTTGAAGTGGGGTCGTATAAGCTCCATATGATCACTAGGATATTAGATACAGAAGAAGTACTGGAAAGTACCGTACCAAATACAAAGGGTATTTTCTCCGCCTACAACAACTCAAATCAAAAAGTGTACGCTACATATGATTGTTTTTAAGTGCATTAACCTTTCAGAAACATAAAGTTTATCTGGACCTAGCCAACTCACGTCGTGTATCCCTCCGCTAAATCACTCCGCCATAGTTAGCTAGCGGCCTCAGAGACTGTTTTAGACTAATTGAAAGCACATTATATGACAAATATTTCTGAGATGGGTTTTTGTGATGCTTCCCTTGATTCAGAAACAGATGTGCATCATGGAGAACTCAGCTTTCACCGTATTCCTCTGCGTAACGAGGGCGTATGGTTACATCGTGTAGTGAATGCATCCCTCGTTACCTGTTACCTGACAAGTTGTGTGTACAGATCTATGTATCTAATGATTTAGCAGAGGGACACACGACACAAGGTTAATGCACTTAAAAACACTCATATGTAGCGTGCTCTTAAACTGTGATATTACTTTTTAATTTGAGTTCTTGTAAGCGGAGAAAATACCCTTTGTATTTGGTACTTTCCTGTTAGCGTCTTTTTCTCGTCGCCGACGGTTACAGTCTGTGTCTTACTGGTGGAGAGGAGAGAACTTTCTACTATATCTAATGTCCTTAGTGACCATATGGAGCTCATACAACCCCACTTCAAAAGATCCTGAACTGTCCCTTTAAAGGAATAATTATTTTATAAGTTGGATTGTGTGAGGTACATGGCATGGGCCTGAACATGTGCCACAGTGTCACAGCTCAGTTCTCTCTCATTTCAGAAAAACTGTGGGCGGTTGCTACATTGATGTCCATGGTGTTGGATTCTCTGCTTATTTAAAAGAATTATGGGAATAAACAGGGTCATCACATGCTACAAACAGTTTGTACATATTCACCTAATTTTCCACCACACTACTGCTTTGATAAGGCACTGTTTTAAAACATGACACGGCCTATGTGTCGCTTCGCCAGCAGCATGTCCACATGCCATTTTCAAAAAACTTGAACCATCTCTTTAGGCTACCACCTTAATGTGTGCCATTACAACGAAAGACATCAGACATCCCTTCTTCTTTTATTTTATTTTTTTGTATCTTCCAATAAAACTTTTTTCATTTTTTTGCTGCTTCCGACATGGTAACACCTCTACCCTTAGCTTTCGCCTCTACTTCTTTCAAACAAATCAGGAGGGAGGGGGAAGTGATGTATGATATAAAGCAGTCAAAGCAATAAAAATTAGTGTTCCTACCAATCAGCTCGAAGTTACATAGTGCTAGTGAAGGCGATACAGACTAGAGCCCGACCGATCTGAATTTTTTGAGGCCGATGCCGATACCGATATTTGGCAGAAAAAAAATACCGATAACTGATTAATCGGCCGATTAATTAAAAACATATATAAAATGCGATTTTTTTTTTTAGTCAATCCCAAAACACAACAGTGAATAGATAAATTACAGGCAGAACATTTTATAGTTTTGTTCATTGAGTATTTGTTTAACTTTACACCAGTAAGATAATTACAGTACAATAACATGCAAATAAAAAGCACTGAACTTCTGGTGCATTCATTATATAACCTTAAAAAAAGTCACTCTGTTTGTTGTACTTTTTGTTGATGAAAACTAAAGGCAGGATGTAGTAAAGGTAGAACAACTGCTAAAAAGTTGTAAACAGATAACTGTGAGAGGAGAGCAACAAAAACACTGAGAAAACACTCTTCACAGGCATTTTTATTTTTCTTTGCAGTTCTAAAGCACAAAATAAAAATAGTGTGCAAAACTGCAACAAAATTCCTACAAAACTAAACAAATAACTTTTTAGAAAATGTAATTATATATATTATTTATGAACTCTTGGCACACCTGCTGTCCAGTCCTTATTAGTTCATCAGAAGCAGGTTTTAGTTCAGGTAGAACCTCTTTTTTATTTTAAACATGAGTTAATGTGCGTGAGGAAATTAAAAAGATGTTCTGGGATGCTGCACATATTTCACAAACTTATTTAAAGAGGCTGATTAAAGCCCCCAGCTACGTGAAGTCTCTCCTGGATGTGTTTGTTTTTGATGTCGTATTCTCGGGGCAGCTATGCTAACGAAGTATGGCTACTTAGTTAGCTGGTTAGCTTAGCTGTCGTGTCAGGAATAAGCGGATAAAGCCAGATTTCCGTCACAATCACAAGAAAAACAGTTGCTGCTAAACTGATCCCCTGCCATCAGAAGGTCCAATTCGTCGGTATTGAGAATGACAGAGGAGGAAACCGTCAGGGAGCTGTTCGGCGGAGCCCGGTCTGCTTGTGAGGCTGATCTGTAGGTCTCACTGTGTCCAGCAGCGGGACATGTACATGGCGGAAAATTGTTCGTTATGTAGGACCTTCAGGCTTTAAAGAACAACTCCATGTGACTGTAGACGAGTTATTCACACACACAGCATCAACAGAGAGCTAAGAGCCGCTTCAACGATGCGCGTCTCCATGTTTCACAACGTCATCATTCCGTGCGGCTTAGACACTGAACAGCGTTTATTGTTTTATGAGAAATTAAGAATATATCGGCGTTAAATTGGCAAAACTCTGGCCGATGTTGATTATTTTAAAAAGGGCTATAATCGGCCGATTTAATCGGTCGGGCTCTAATACAGACCCCCTCAGACCATGACAGAGGTGTCATTCAACCTGTTGTAAGGTGATGTAACATCACAATGACTCTAGAAATATTATATCAAGGTGGAAAAAACTACAAAGTGTTAGTTTAAATAGATTATTTCATTAAATCCACATCTGCTGACCTTCCCCCTGTCCCACAAGCATAGACTCCATAAGTGACCCTCTGTCCCGATCCGGGGAAACACAGCAATAAAAACATTAAGATTATAGTCACCATTATTTATGGTTTGAATTTATAGAAGTTTGGGCTGGAAAATGGCTTGACCTCACATCAATAAGCACCCTGTACAAAGTAATAATAAAGGATCCAAAGAACAAAGCCAGTGCACTCCATTACATTGTTTCATGAGGATCACTGCAGGCCCGTGTCACCATAATTCTGAATGAAAGTGTAATGCTTTAATGTAGCCGGTTATGTAACACATGACCACTGGGGTTAAAAAATGCATCAGTCCTCCTCTGCCTTTTTTCTTCGTGCATCATCCTGTTGGGAACAAGAAAAAATGTAAGATTGTTGAACAAAGTTCAACTCCTTTTAATACAGCTAAAAAGTCAACAGCACTGCTAACACTGAAGGTTAGCAGTGCTGTACTCAAAACCGTCTTTGAGAGAGGCATGGCTAAAAAACGTCCATACTTGGTTAGCAGCCCTCCTGGACACAGGGGCGTACTTACCATTAGGCAAACACAGGCAATTGCCTGGGGTCCCAAGAAGTCCAGGGCCCCCCAAACATCTCACAAAACTGTATTATTAAAGTTTTATTTGATTCAGAGCAGTTATTATTATTTTATTCTTAATTCATATGCTGTAGTATGAAGTAGAGGAGATCAACATCCATATTTTATCATCATTTTGACAGTAGACCTCATACATTTGATGCCATTGACTTTATTTTCAATCATGATATCCTGTAAAATACTTTAATTCATAACTTTTCAAACTATATGAAACTTAGTATTAAAAGTTTACGTCCCATGCACTGGATAATTTTGCATGTGCATGATAAACTTCTTTTTTATTTTTGCCTATGTCCCATTTAGATTCAAAATCTTTTTTTGGTCATAAATATTATTCCCTGGATGTGGAGGACATATAAGCATGGGTATGTAACTTGTAACTTAAGCTGTCAGATAACTGTAAGAGATTTCAAAAGCAGGACTAATTAACACATTCGCCTTCTGTCAACATTGATATGTTACCTGGTACAAGACTAAAATAACAATAAAAATGTATCAGCATGCTGAAAACCAATGAAATACTGAATTACTGACCCTGTTTACTTTTCATATTATTATTTAATCTAATTTGATTTTAGTTATTTTTTATTTTATTTACTACCCTCCATTTCTTCTTCTGCCCCTTTTCCCCTCTTCTTGTTTGTTATCTGTAATTCTCTTGTTTTTTTTCTCGGCACCCATTCCAAAAGTTGGAAAAATGAATAAAAATAATTTTAAAAATGTATCAGCACAGTACAGGGAAGGGCCCAATGACTGGATTTGCCTTGGGCCCCCATATGACTAGATCCGCCCCTGCCTGGACGGCTCTTAAAGCTGGGGTTGGTAATTTGATTTAGATCCACTTTTTGTAATACTAGTTAAAATGGTCTTTATGACCTGATGGCAATCAATTCATAATGTGTTCTTAATACAGAGCGAAAAATATCCGCTATCTACAGCAGGAGTAAAACAGGGAAAACACCAACCAATAATCATGCTGTAACCACCGTTTTTAAACCCCGTCGCCATCTGTGAGCCGTCCCACAACCCCAACCAAGCTTCAGTATCCCTCACATTTTAAGACAGATGTACAGAAATCTAAAATAAACTCTTTGTTTTTCTAAGTTTGTTCTGCTGCTCTAATCTCACCACAGCTGCCACCCAGGCTACTGCAGGTGGACGTTCTCACCAGGCTTTTTCTTCTTCTTCGGTTTTACGGCGGTTGGCATCCATCATTTTGGAGCATTACCGCCCCCTTCAGGCTAGAGACAGAGTTCAGTTTGGAGAGGCAGAGGAATGTTTTTATAATTATATCATCACACGGGAGATTTACAGGAGAATACTGATACAGGAGGACGGCGGGAAAGAGGATAAAATACGTAAAATACTGTAGTTTAACGGTCAAAACAGGAGACTTGACAGCTATGTGGAGAATGTCAGAGGAACTACCTATACCCCGATCAACATCGGGCTGTGAGCACTAACGAACTTTCTGTGCCTTTTTTTTTTACTTTACTATGATAATGTTTTGGTGTTTTCTTACCTCTGACTGAGACGTGACTTGGTGTAGTGTAAAACAAACACGTTGTGCTGAGGGTTTGGAGTTGAATCAATCTTCTGGATATATCAGCCGCGCACGTGCATGTGAGTGGGAGGGGCTAGGCGGAGCCCTGAGGAGATGCTACATTCAAATTCATGCTAGTTTTCCAAAATTGCCAACCCCAGCTTTAAACTGATAAGATTAGCAAGGTTACTTTCTGAAATACATAATGAATTATTATAAATGTACACTTATTTTAAACAGCAGCAAAAAGTTACAAAATGATTTTACTGGTTGAGTTTAAATGAGTTTCTTACTTTGAAACTTTTGTATTCTGACAGCCATCGATTTCTGACAGCTCTGTACGATCATGCCGAAGGAAAGTCACTCTACGGTTGCTTTAATTATATCATCGGGCAGTCCACCAAAATATTTCTGCAGTAACAGACATGGGTATATCAGAGATAATAAATAAAATCAGTCCACTAATGAAGGTTCTCACAGGCACTGGCCCCTCCTGTGGCCCTCTGAGGTGCTAAAAACTCATAAATCAGACCTAACTGCACAGCTGGATTTACATTTGGGTCTGTAAAGATTCTGTGTACACCCCTGATTGAACCACCACAGGGCCGATTTCTTAAACCTTTCAGGGGCCGTACTGTTTTTGTGTGCAGTCCCGATTGTATTAGTATCATGAACTTTTACTGCTGGTATTTTGGTTTCACTGCTTTGCAAGCTGCAGCCTACTTTGTTGTTGAAAAAATATGTATCTAAATGACACATGGGCCATGTTTACAAAAATGCATGTGTTTTTCCAAACACAGCTTTTCTGTGTTTTGCCACTCTGCACACAGAAAGTGCATTTAGGTCACTGGGAAACTGTGGAAAATGGGCTTTTTAGGGCACATTTTGAAACACATCCCAGGATAACTTTTCAGAAACTCTATTTACAGTGTTCCAGTGTGGACAAGGAAAATAGTTTCAGTCTTGGAACAACGGTGAGCCTGCTTTTTCCTTAACTTACTCTGAAATGTTTTTAATTATGTTTACTTACATGTGCTGTAACAAATGTTGCTCAACATTTGCTGGTATCAATATTGCTAACTGCACTCTGTAGATGCCACTCCTCCATTTACAGTTGCTCCTCCTCAATGTTGCTTCAAAGTAATTAGTTACATTATAATATTGTATTTGAAATAGAAGACATTACACTATTATCACATTGCTTTAAAGTTACTCTGGTCAAAATAACAGAATATGTGGATTTGTCATTCTAAATGTAGCTCATTACACTCAAAAAGCTCATTACACATCCAGTGAAGGTGATGTGGTGGCTCTCTGACTCAGGCTGCGTTTACACGGACACTCCTGACTTGAAAAAGCAAAGATTTTTCATTTGCATTTTCAAATTCTTCTGTGTTCAGGCAGAGGCGAGTGAATCTGCTATAGTGTGCATGCAGCTTCAGTAGATGGCGCTGTTGGTCTTAAGAGAGGCAGCCCTGCTACAACACACGTATGAAGAAAAACTTTTCACAAACAACAATGGCGAGTGGACGCACAGAGAGGCAGGAGTTTCTATTCTGAACAACAAATCTGTCTGGATAGTTTTGTCCGGTTAACAAACCGAGCACGGTAAGAGGCTCACACGTTACTCCGTAAACAGCGAAAGCTGTTGTTGTTCCTGGTATGTGCGTGCACAGCCTTCATTTTAAAGAGTACTGCGCATGCGGGGACGTCAGCGTTTCACCCTGCAACGCTCTGATACGGGTTTACACGACGCTGCATGGAGAGTGTTTTGAAAACTCTCCACTCCAGAGCCCATTTTCAAAAGTTACCATTTACAGACAAAATGCAAAGCATTTCAATGTAAACGCAAGGCCAAAACGCAATGAGAACTTATTGGATTTTACCATTTTAGGCACCGTGTAAACTAGGGATGGGACAATATACTTAAACTCACAATGCACCTCGATATGCCCGGGTCACAAAACGATACGTCACGATACAATATACAATATCAAAAAAGTAAAAAAGAAAAAATTTTGCTGTGTAATTACAACTTATTTGTTTTTGTTTGAGTTGCACACAGGAAAACACAAGGCCTAACAGGCCAAGCACAAACAATAACACTCTCTCTAACCCTAGAGAGCTTAGAGAGAGTGTATACTAACGAGCGTAGGCTCGTTTTCACTGTCTTCGTCTTTTTTAATGAGAAAGCCAAAATACTGCCAGACAGATGACTTGTATCCAGGCGGAGCGTCCTCAATTTCGACCTCATTCGACTCCATCATTCGGCTTTTTGGAGGCAAGCTAGTTGGTGCTAATGTTTGTTGTCGCCACTTCTGGTCACATGCGCTGTTAGCAGACGTGACGTCTTTATTTCGTGATCCATTTTTTTCAAACCCAAAGCAGTTACATTAATCATATTTTAATGATATGCATTAATGCATATTCTGCATATTACTTGTTTTTTGTCCAACTTGAATTTTCTTTTGTGCTTGTTAAATCTAAAATACTGTACATACGAACATCAGCTTTTAAACTCTCCAGTGGTGCCCATATAGAGCTTCACCATGTTTGTTTGCAGTAACATCTCATGAGATCTTGTTCAGTAGAAAGCAACGCTAAACGCTGATCACACCAGACTAGCAGGGTTGATACCACAGGCTGCTTCTCTGCACATCCAAAGAAGAAAAAACTACCCAAGTTAAAAGATCCATCTTTGGATTTTATGGATAGATTATGAACCAGTTAAAGGAAAATCGATTTACAGTCCTGCTCAGTTTTATTGGCACCCCTTCATTATTTTCATTACTTTAACAATATCTTCAGAAATAAATTGAAATGTACCAAATTTATGTCATCAGGATCTTTTAATTGAAGGTCCAAAATACTTTAACAAAAAAAACATTTTTACAAGTTACATATTGTAATTTCAAAGAGAGAACTGAAAAAAAGCATGTGCAGCAATAATGGCACCCCTCTTCAGTATTTTGTTGCTCACCCTTTGGCACTGATGACAGCCTCCAAATGTTTCTTGTAGCCATCTATAAGCTTCTTCACTTCTCAGCTGGTATTTTCTCCCACTCTTCCTATGCAAACTGTTCAAGCTCTTGAACATTTGCAGGTTTCTTTTCCCCAATGGCAGATTTCAGCCATACCAAAGATTTTCAATCAGATTGAGATCAGGACTCATTCCTGGCCATTTTAAAACAGGCCATTTTTTCCTTTTCAACCATTCCTGTGTGCTTTTGGATGTGCGCTTTGGGTCTTTGTCTTGCTGGAGGGCCCACGATCTTCAACTCAAACCAAGTGTTCTTACACTGGGTAGGACATTTGGCTGTAAAATTTCTTGATGATTCTCTGATTTCATGATTTCTGTGATATGGTCAAAGCCTCCAGTCCCCGATGCAGAAAAGCAGCCCCAAACCATTATGGAACCTCCATCATGCTTAATTGTTGGTAGGGTGTTCTTTTCTTTGTAGGCTTCAAGTGGTTCAATTAAAACTGCCTATTCTAAATATGACTGCATGATCATAGTCTTTTCAAGTCTAGACTCAAAACCCACCTGTTCAGAACTGCATACCCCACTGGACAATAACTTACCTCCTCTCCCCACCGGTCCTTATCTGTTGTGCTTTTCTATTGTGGATTTTGTCTTTATTGTTGATTTTACTGTGGTTGTTTTTTAATATTGTTCAGCGTCCTTGAGTGTCTTGAAAGGCGCTTTTAAATAAAATGCATTATTATTATTATTATTATTATAGTAGCTAATGAAGTATAATTTACAAAGCTTAATATGTGAACATTTCTTCTGCCAAGTTTGAGTCTGATAAAGTGATGCAGAGCAAAGTTAGAGAGGTTTGTAAAGAAACTGTACTGTCACATTGTGTACTTAAACTTCATGGGTGCCAATAATGATGAGTAGGACTGTAAATTGATTAAATTGATTTTTTTGACCCAGCCCTCGTTGTTAGTAAATCTAAAATCTAGAGACCAAAAACAGCGAGAACTCCGCTGATGATGTCAGAGCTGCTGCAGCAGGTAACAACAAGGAAGGACACAGAGACGGAGACACACAATTCAAGCAGAGAAAGATTTTTCCGAAAAGTAATGCATCAGTTACTTTACCTGGTAACTAATTACATTTATGAGGGAGTAATTCCGTCAGATAATTTTTTGGGAGAGTAACTAGTAACTATAACTAATTACCTTTTCAAAGTAATTTGCCCAACACTGTATGCTGTTCAGTTCAGTGGCGGCTGCTGGTCAGTCAAGGAGGGGAAGCTCATTTTTTTCCAGCCTACATCATAAATTTGTTTATTTATTTAAATGTAAATTCTACCCTCCGTTCCTTTTCAAGAAAATGATCTGTGACCCTGTCGTACCAACTAGGTGTCTTTTCCAGGGATGTTACCAGTGTTCTCTCAATGGCCAGCAGAGCTTGACTGCTTAAATGGTCTTGGCCCATTGTGTTGCGGGTGTAAGACTTGAGCTGCTTTAAACAGGAGAAGCTCCTCTCCAAAACAACTGAATGTAAAACTTAGAAGATGCTCCGGTGGAGGGTTATACTTCAAGATCGCTGATTGGCTCATTTCACTGTCAATCAAAAAGGGAATCGGCCTCTGAGCGTCCGATGGGCGTGACAAAGCCGAGCGTTTATCCAATGACCGTCCAGTTTCCACAGTGGAACAACCCACTCTACGCTTCCCCATCGAAGTCAGAAGACGCTCAGCGTCCGACTGTGTTAAAGCGCTGAGATGCTGCGGGGATGAAGGAGAAGGAAGTCGCTCCAGTTACCTGTGATAAGTAGCTGATTCTGAACAAAAGATGAAGGTATTCTAGAGCATATTTAGTCAATGAAATGTACACACAGCAGGACATATCAACACTTTTTTGGGGACATTTTAGGGGAAGCTGAACTTCCCTTGTAGTCTTAGAGCAATCATCACCGGTTCAGTTCAAAGCTTCTGACCCATTTGTCTCGATCTGTCTATTACTCTCGACGTGGCTGCTGTGTTTCTCCTTCCATTCATCCCCACAGCCAGCACGTGTTGTTATCAGGTAGGAGGGCCCATAACCTCCCCTCCAACTCACCCGTATCACCCTGTACCCAGCAGGCCTTCCCCAGAGCCCCCTCCCTCCCACCGGCCCTCACCTTCCCTTGGGGACTCTGGCTTAGGCACTGGCGGGCTACTGTTGGTGGATACGGTATCCATGGATGGCAGGCCCTGGAAAACATGTCTGAGTGAGACTGATGGGGAGAGGATGATGAGACGGAGGAGAGTCAATAAAGGCAAAAAGTACAAAACAGGCACAAAATAAGTGAAGCAGGAGAAAAGAGGGAAAATCACAGGAGGGGGAGAGAAAACAGGGAGGCACGTTCAGGGGGAGATAAAGTTTTTGACAGGCCCAACGTCGTTTTTCGTGTCTTTTCCTTCTTCTTTTTGACAGGCAGACTGGATCACCCGAGTGAAACCACCTGGTGTGTCACCCTCCCTTCTTTTTCTCATGTTGCTCATTACAAATGCCCAAGCACAATCCCACCCTCCAGTCCACTGCTGCCTTCATGATCTGAAGAGAAGTGTGCCCTACAGTCAGCTTATTCAATCAGACTTTATTTGAATAGCACTTTTGGAGTACAAAGTGTTTTACATGGGAAAAAGATAAAATAAAATAACAATAAGTGGCATAAAAAGCAGAAAATTGCATAATTGCATAAAATGAAAACATAAGACCCCCACAATCCTCCCATCCCCCAAATCACATTCAATATACGCACTCACTTACTCAAACACACAAAAACATGAAAAGGAAATTCTGACAGAAAACAGAATTAGAGGACTGAGGAAACACAGGAGCTAAAACCAAAATAATACTTAAAAATACTATCAACTGGAATGCTGATAAGTCGGAGATGATGTCACTCCCATTTCCGAGGTTACTGAACGCAGCATTACGACAGTCGCCGTGCGTGCTCATGGGTAGCAGAGTCTTTATTTTGCCGGTAATAGATTCTCCTCACAGCACCTTTAAGTTCAGAAAAGTTTTTCTTGTGTACAGCACTCTGAACCTATGGGTGTCTTCTTCTCAGAGTTATGTACCTGTGATCAGAGATGCCCACGAGTCTCTGATTTAGAGTCCGAGACGAGTTACGAGTCTTCACACACACACACACACACACACACACACACACACACACACACACACACACACACACACAGACACACACACACACAAACAAACACACATATATATCAATATGATGTAGCCACCAGCAAAAATACAGTATATCCAGATTTTTATTCAGACTTTTTTTCTTTCTGAAAAAGTTTCTGCAGTGCTCCTGCATGCCATGGTCAGGTGCAAAACAAACTTGCCATGACAAGCAAAAAAGAAACTACATGGTATTTAACAATACAACAAAATAAATAAAGTAGTTAGTAGTAGTAGCCGTGCCGTTGGAAGTTTGTGTAGCAGTAGGTCAAAATAAAGTTTAGTGAAGCTGACAGTGGAGTTTCTCCGGTAGCTGCTTCATTTGTGCTGCAATGATGACTGATATTCTTTTAGATTTTTTTATTCTTTTAACTTTGATCTTAATGGAGGTTGCCTCTGCAACCAACACGCGTGCATGTACCCCCCCCCCCCCATGCTTTTTATGTCGTTTATGCCCATGTCTGCTGTGATGATAAAACCTAGAGCACTTTAATAATACTGAATGTTTTATGTTCAATGTTTCAATGTTCAATTTTCAAATTTGTTCTTATCTTGTCATTGGCGTTTTATGTTTGTGTGGTGTTAATCTCGGACTGCAAAACAAATCTACCTACACGTAGAAATAAAGTAACCTGAACCTGAACCTGATATGTGAGTGGGACAGAACACCAAATTCGACGAAAGCGCCACGCCGCGCCGCGGTCTTGCTCCGTCAGACAAACCCCACTGAAAGCGTCAGGTCGAGCAGTGGAGAGCCACAGGCTGTCATGAGAATAGCGATGTTGATGTTGCACGCTCATAAAACACGTTATAGACTAAGAAAAGAAATATTCAACACCTCACTTCACTTCTCTAAGGTCTCTTTGCTGCTCCCAACTTCACAGCTTCATGATTTATTCAACTTCTATTTGCCTATCTCCTTTTAGAAAAGCTGTTTGGTGTAATGTTTACAATGTTATATATTTCTGTACTTCTACGATTCACTTCTCTTCGTTTATGGTGCCGTGTTATGACCCTCTGACCGACTGCTGACCTGATGCTCGGCCTCCAGTTTTGACGTAATGACAAACAATTGAGGAAAATTACGTGCAAGAGTCCGTGCATTGTGTTTTATTTTGAAACTTCCGCATACTCCACATGGTGACTTCCTCTCTGGTGCTTTCTTAACAACAGTTAAGTCATGATGTTTGGAACATGGATATATTATAAGAACTGGATAGTGTGGCTCCGGCTTCTACAATGTAACAAAAGCCCAGCGACATGATGTCCATGTTTTTCACAGTCTATGGTTTGGAAGCGGCCACAAAGAGGGAGGGACGCGAGGCGAGGGAGGGGAGTGGAACAAACATTCCCAACACACACAAAAAAACCCACCATAAAATAAAGATTGCCCACGAGTCTTTGGTCTCGAGTCGAGTCAATTCTCGAGTCTTCCCAGGTTGAGTCCGAGTTGAGTCTGGACTCTCCAAAAATGCGACTCGAGTACGAGTCTTTCACTCGAGTCTCCATCCCTGCCTGTGATCTACCTATCGAGCCTTTTAAAGAGAGAATGCCTGTGATTGATCACCTGCACAAGTCATAAGAGGCAGCTCTCGGTCGTGGTGCCTCATGTTTGTTAACCCTGTAAAACCCAAATATAGAAAAAAATGTGCAAACATTTTTTCACCGCTCAGATGTTAGAGGGGGCTTCTGAAGCAGAAATGGAAGGGTTTTAAAAATGCTGTTGTTTTAGTAAGCTTTTAGGAAAATGTATTATTACAACGTAGACATAACAGCCTCAAAATCACAGGTAATGAAGTTATTTCACAAAATAAAAAAATGGTCATGTTGAAGTCATTGTAATAAACTTAGAAAAAAATCTTTAAGGCATTTTACTAACTTGAATCTTGAGAAATCCAGTCCAGTAAGATGAAGAGGTGAGTCCAAAGAAAAGGCTGCATGTTGTGTGAGTTCTTGGCTTAAAAGCTTGACCCATAGACACATTAACCATCCAATGGCAATGCAGGGTTAAGCAATAGGACTCACTGATCATGTAAATGTGGTCTTTTGAAGAAAAAAAATGTTGCTGTGGTTTTTTGAGGCCCCTAAATCTGATGTTGTAATATTACAACGCTGGGTCTTAAAGGGTTAAAGCTGCAAGAGAGGAAGAATGTTGCTTAGAATCTTTATTCATATTACAGATATAGTCAGAAAATGTAAGAGGAAGTTTTTCGTGTCTTTTCCTTCTTTTTTTTTTGACACAGGCAGACTGGATCACCCGAGTAAAACCACCTGGTGTGTCACCCTCCCCTCTTACCCCCCCTCCCCCTCTTTGTCCTCCTATAATGCACTCGGTGACCATCTCCGTCCCTGACTGCATGCCAGGTCACCTTGGCAATCTCGCCCCATTCGGATGTTAGAGGAAGTATTTTGCTCATTTTTATTATCTCGTTATTTGCTGCTGACACTGCTTTTTAATAATGTCTGTGTGTGTGTTTTCCTTAACTCTCCGTGGATCCCTTTTTCAGAGCAGGAGCATTAGCATACCCAGTATTCTGCTTCTGAGCACAGCGCAGGAGAGCGAGCCCGTGCAGCCCGCTTTAAGTGGAACTTTAAGAGTCACACAACATGCAGCTGGTCTTTATTACTTCCCCTTTGGTTCATTGAAGCATAATTACATTCTGACTTCATCCCAACCTTAGCATGACCTTTGCTCTCCTGTCAGACACACTAGCAGCCACACACACACACAAACATGCTCACGTATGTGCATGCCTACTGCCACGCATGCATACTTGAATCCTACACATAAATGCAGACAAACACACAGAGACACACGAACACGAAATCCCACCTACAAACAGACAGACAGACATTTAGCCCCAGTCTGAGCTGAGATCATACTGCACCAATATAATAGTGTAAGTGAGCCCAAACACAAATTGGGCTCCTGCTGGAAACTCCATGCAAGCTCTTGTTTGTGTGTGTGAGTGTTTGAGGATTGCCGGATGGAAATGAACCCCACCAACCCCATCTCTCCCTCCCTCTCTTTGGTTTTTCTGTCCTCTGTTACTCTAATTGGAAACGGTTGCTAATCAGTCACAAATTATGATTTCTTTCTTTTTTTTTTTTTTACTGTCGCTTTTCCACAGACCTCCTCCCACTCTCAAAGGTGTGTTCAGTTTTTTTTCTTTTCTCACTTTTTTTTTTGACTAATTTTATGGGTTTTCCAGTCAGTCATTTTCTTCCTTTTGTAATTATCAAACAGGGTTTCCCCACAACAATACAGCTGAGCCAGGCCCTTTAGTAGGCCAACACTGAACAGACCCTCGTCTGCAACCTTAAGCAGAGGTGGGAATGCTGGAGTGATGTTATGAAAGGTTGAACAGAGCTGGGTGTCTGTTTTTGTAACCTCAAAGTAACATGGAGGACGGCCAGGTTTAATAGGTGTTGGGTTCTATTGTGCTCCAAAGTGATTTGGACAGGGGGCTAAGGGTATATCAGGGTTGTTTATGGGGTGATGCTGGACTGGGTGGGCTTGTTAAACATCATTAGGGCCCCATGACGTCACCGGCCTAATGTTTGGGAAACACAAAATGTCCCTGTGATGTGCCGATGCCATGCTACTCAACTCGCAGCAAATATTTACCAGCACAAAAGCCGCACCACTGGCAGGGCTGAGGTGATACTGAGACAAGAAATCTGCTTGATTACTCTTGTTTTATTCCATGACAGCCTTACAAAGATGTTCCTTCCTTTTTCATATAGTTTAATAAGACAACAGGGGGGTATCTGTAGCCTACTGTATGTACAGTCCTGCTCAGTATCATTGGCACCCCTCCATTATTTCCATTACTTTAACAATATCTTCAGAAATAAATTGAATTGTACCAAATTTGTCATCAGGATCTTTTAATTGAAGGTCCAAAATACTTAAACAAAAAAAACCATTTTTATAAGTTACATATTGTAACTTCAAAGAGAGAACTTCAAAAAAGCATGTGCAGCAATAATGACACCCCTCTTCAGTATTTTGTTGCACACCCTTTGGCACTGATGACAGCCTCCAAATGTTTCTTGTAGCCATCTATAAGCTTCTTGCTCTTCTCAGCTGGTATTTTCTCCCACTCTTCCTATGCAAACTGTTCAAGCTCTTGAACATTTGCAGGTTTCTTTTCCCCAATGGCAGATTTCAGCCATACCAAAGATTTTCAATCAGATTGAGATCAGGACTCATTGCTGGCCATTTTAAAACAGGCCCTTTTTTTCCTTTTCAACCATTCCTGCGTGCTTTTGGATGTGTGCTTTGGGTCTTTGTCTTGCTGGAGGGCCCACGATCTTCGACTCAATCCAAGTGTTCTTACACTGGGTAGGACATTGCGCTCTAAATTTGTTTGATAATTCTCCGATTTCATGATTCCTGTGATTCGGTCAAGGCCTCCAGTACCTGATGCAGCAAAGCAGCCCCGAACCATTATGGAACCTCCACCATGCTTAAAGCTAGGGTCTACGATCTGAAAACCAGTTTGGCTGTTGAGACAGATTTGAAAAACGCAGCCTGCCCTCCCCTTCACTCACCCCTCCCCTCCGTGTTCCAAGACCCCGACCCCAGCTCGTGTCGCCTCCTAACAACACGCCCCCTCTGATAGAGCAACAAGCCGGCCGGCAGAAAATACTCATTGGTGTTGAAGATAAATGAGATTTCTCATTGCTGAAAGTAACAAACACGACAGTCATCCCCCTTGTAACACACAGCGGTAGCCATTTCAATTGGACCGGCGGCGAAGCGGGTCTGGCGTCACCACTGTCTGATCAGAGCAGAGCCGATTGTGGGCGAGGATTTACCTTTCTTGGCGTGTCTTCACCAGCTCAGTTTACAATGCTATTCAGCAGACATCTCCCACTGTAGCAAACAAAGTTATTACCTGTTCAACAGAAATTCGGCTGTCTCAGCGTCAGTTTCAGTCCCAAATCATTCTGCAGCTTTTTCCTTACTTCAGCCTTTTCCTTGAAACTTTTACACTTCCTTCCCTTCGATGTGGAGGGTAACAGAAGCCTCCCGGTTTCGGTGCTGGTCTTCTCCGGCTCCATGACGCTTCAGTAGCTGTGCAGCTAGCTGCTCACCGGTACATGAGGGAGGTAGTGGGGAGGAGGCGGGATGGTGCGGAGCAGGGGAGACAGGGGATTGGATGGACTATTACGCCGCTTTGCAGTGGATATACTGAATGGATTTTTTTAATACATTCAGTATATCCACTTTTTATTGCGTAGATCGGACCATAGGACCATAACGGCCTTATAAATGGTGTTATTAAGATGTACCAAGCTTCCAAATCGTAGACCATAGCTTTGATTGTTGGTAGGGTGTTCTTTTCCTTGTAGGCTTTCAAGAGGTGGCACTTAAAACTGCCAATTCTAATTGTGACTGCATGATCATAGTAGCTAATGAGGTATAATTTACAAACCTTAATATGTGAACATTACTTCTGCCAAGTTTGAGTCTGATAAAGTGATGCAGAGCAAAGTTAGAGAGGTTTGTAAAGAAACTTACTGTCACATTGTGTATTTAAACTTCAGGGGTGCCAATAATGATGAGTAGGACTGCATAGTAAGGATTATGTTATGATCTTAAAAAGTCATTCTTCATTGCTGTGTGATTGGCCGACTCACAGGCACCAAAAAGGAGTCATTGAGTCATAAACTGACTTCATGTAATGCCCCTGTGTGCCAAGTCTTTGTCAAACCATATCACTCAGTGTTATGAGATTATTATCATGCATGGCAGAAATGTTGGGGTGCCCTGCTGCCACTGCATTGTGCACCAACGTCAGGATTTGCCTCAATTTAGAAATGAAATCATTTTCATATGGCAGCATGGTTCTAACTTTAAACCAGGTTGGGTCCAGTGTTTCCCGCTCCACCCATTAACCACACCAGGAATATCACTCAGTCTGAGGACACAACAAATGTGGGTCTTTGCTCCAGTTCGCATGTATTTGTGTGATTGCACTTGATGATCTTTAAAAAAAAGAAAGGGACTGTGTGGAAGCAAAATAGAGTGTGAGACTATCAAGTCCTCCAAATAAAACAGGGGGTCAGACTGTGCGATGGAAAAGACTTGGTGAGTGATGTCAGACAGATTTTTACACAGGATTCAGCTGTAAGGTCAACGCTTCAGTCATGGAACAGAACTCTGCACACTTAAAGCTCAACAGCATTATAGTGGCTCTTTCATTCTGCTCAGGTTTCAGACGCCACAGAACAGAGAAGTATTTGACGTTTCACATAATCAATCAGTGTGTTTGTGAGCTCAGTAACAGGTCTCTGTAAGGAGGCTGCTCACAGCGTCAGTGTCCACAGCACGCATGTCCAAATTTAGCCACCAGCTACGGTTGGCTGATAATTTTTGATGGTGCTTTGTTACCGTCAGAGTCAGGCAGAACTGCCTTGGGCTGGTAAATGCATCTTCAATCATGTGATTGCTGTGTCCTCCCCCGAGTTGTCTCCATTTTTTATTTGTACTTTTATTTCAAGAAGCAGAGCACAGCCTGGGCCGGTCATAAATCACAAGATTTACTCATCTGTGTCAGTATATTAGTTGATAAACAGTATATTAAAGGGATCGTTCATAATTTTTGAATTGGGGTTGTGTGAGATACATGGCATGAGCTCAGTTCTTTCTCTGTTTTGAAAAACTCAGGTGAAATGTCAATGCTATACATAACTGTACATGGTGCCACCATCTCACTGAACTAAAAGATTTTTGGAGAAAACTCGTGGCAACATTACTGTAGGGTAGGGATGTATACCGTGGACCGGTACTTTCATGTACTGGTCCCCAATTGGGTCTGTACCCGAACACCGTTAAGAATCTGGAAAAACGGTACCGTTATCGGTACTTAAATGTCTCTTCAACTGTCATGTAGTTATGACACTACTGCTGTCCAGCAGTAGTGTCATAACTTCTCTGAACTCTGAGCTGCTGTGTGGTGCATAAGCACGAACAATAGCCAGGATCAGCTGCCCCACCTGAAGGCAGGAGGAAGCTACCTTCACATCCTCTGGAGTAAACCAAACGTACAGGCACTGAGCCACCGGACAATAAGTACTGCCACCTCTGCCAGGAGCCTCTCATCATGGACAAGTCTAAAGTGGGGGAGAGTCCAGGCCCTCTTGACAGGACAGAGCCCATGGTATGTGCTGAGGTGAGTCCGACAAATAACTAGTTGGAACCTCTCAACCTGATGCACCAGCTTAGGCTCCTTCCCCAGCTGAAAGGTGACATTTCACATCCTGTAGCCGAGGATCAGACTGCCAAGGTTCATACCTTTGGCTGCCATCCAGGTCACAATGCACCCAACTTCTTTGGCTCTTCCCTTGGGTGGTGAGCCTATGAGAGGTGGATCCCATGTTGCCTCTTTGAGCTGTGCCTGGCCAGGCCCCACTTACATGTACATCTAAATGTTTAATACATGTCTAAATGCTTTATCTAAATCCTTATATTCAGTGTAAGCAAACATTGGATCTGGAGATTTCCCCATGTTTTGTCATCACTTGGGTTTATATATTTGTTTGTGATCACTGTTTGTGTCTGTTTACAACCACTCGTGTTATTAAAAAAACAAGTGGACTGCTTGAGCATCCCTTGTCCAGCTGTATTTTCTCTCTGTCTGAAGTGCTCTGTTAGGGATGCAGCCACTGTAGGCAAATGTTTAACGTATTTATGGACATAAAAGACCCACAAACTACAAGTCCCTTCACATCATAAACCTTACCTGAATAATCAAAACAACAACAGATTCATTTACATATAACAAGCACTTAATAGAGAATCCAAAAAGAGCACTTTCCCGTGCCTGAGCCCTGATTGGCCAAAAAGTGGGTGTCTTTTGCTAAATTGTCCAAAGGCTTAATACAGGACAAAGAGATGGCACAGATGTCTGATGATCTCTGCAGCTTCACTAATAAGATACTGACAGGTAATCATATTTTTTGTGCAAGTGACACAAGAAATAAATATGCATACAGCAGAATAAGCATTTCTCAGCCAATTCGAAGAAAACAATATTAAAAAATCTTGAGTACTGGTTGCTGGACACAACAGCAGTTGCAAAAGAAGAAAAAAGACCTGCACAGCAGAAGTTACTCTAAGGTAAATTTAATGATGAAAATCCCCACAGATATGACGTTTAGAGCCTTGGCAGTTTATTAGCAATGGTCAATGCCATGTTTTCAGCAGCTTTGCATTCCACAGTCCATGCTTTGCACTGGGCTTGCTACCTCAAGCCAATGGTCTGCAAAAGCTGATGAAACAATGATAGGATGTAACACTTAAAGGTCTATTGGGAGGGTCAAGGGAACGAGCCATTTCAGGCAGCTACCGGTGATAGGGGAAGTCAAAGTGCCACATCTTGTCAATTACATACTTTATCACATGATGGAGACATAAGAAATGCACAAAAGGGCATAAAAACCATTACAGGAGCCCATTATGGGCTCTTCACATTATTTGTCCACATGGTTTAAAAAGAGAGAAAATTTTCATCTACAATGTTACTGAAAAATAAAAACAATCAAGTCCCTCCCCATCTTTGACCATAAATGAATTCATACAAGTCAATTACAGTTTCAATTCAAGTTTAAAGTTGTTTAAATCTGTTTTTTCATTGTATGTTTACATCTAAATCTGGGGCCTGTTCTACGAAGCAGGATTACTGCCTAGCGAGGTAGCTTTGAGGGTAGGTTCCGGGTTTCCTGTTCTACGAGACGGGTTCACTTCTTAGCGAGGCGAGGCTCCATGGCAATGTACGCTGAACAGGTAACCTGCTCCGGGGCAGGTTAGGTTCCAGATTTTACTTGCGGACTATAAAAACCCCACCCACTGACTAATGAGCTCTCTCGGCCAGCTACTCTGCAGGAGTAAAATCTGGGGGAGGACTCTCATTGCCGTAACAACATCTTCAATGCCAACACTTCTGCTCCATGACAATATTTTATTGTATGCGGTCCTTCGCTCTCCGGCCTGCCCTGACGCTCCAGACTGGTCCATGTTCGCGATTGGTCAGATGCGGCGGGCTCCGCCTTATATGCATGCATGCCCTCATTGCAAAGCTGGATCCACTTATGAGGTTGATAACCAGCGTCGTCAGACTGTTTAGCGAGACCGCCGGCTACCGCACTCAGTTCAGCGAGGTAGCTCCAAGGCTATCTCGCTAGGCTGAACTTGCTTTGTAGAATAGGCCCCAGCACTCGTGCTTTAAAAACAACACAGTGCTTGTAACATGATTGGGTATGTGAGTGTGTTGGTTAGATATGTGAAAAACCAGTGGAAAGGAGTCTATCTTAAACGGGGTGGCAATATTCTATGTGATGTCATGATCTAAAATATGACCTCCCAGATATTTCCTAATAAATTGCTGGCATGTGAGCTAACTTCATCAGCTTGAGTCTACAGAGTGTCACATGATCCATTTCATGCACTGTGTATGTTTTGGATGTTTATACCTACAAGATATTGTGGGGTCTTTGCTCATTTCCATTTCACATTGAAAATGGGGATTCTTTTGAAGCTAGAGGCAGATTGATGAGCTGTAGCATCCTGGAATCCCTAAAATTTATTTTTTATTATTACTTTACTTCATTTTTCCTGATAATACCCCAATTATTTATCTGATAATACAGAAATCCTTTACACCACGTTCCTGTGAATCAGCCACCTACATGTCCAAATGAGAGAGGCTGTGTGAACCCTAGACCTGAGTGAGCATATGGGTGTGTGTCATGTAGTCTGCAGGTCCAGGGGCCTTGAAGGGAGCAGCATTGCAATCCAAATGAATGGGGGCATTATGTAAGTACTTACAACATCGAGAAATTATGTAAATGGATCCGTTGCTACACAACAATGCTCCTCCTGTCAAAACATAAACACCATTGTACAAATGGCCAAATGTTAACAACACTGAAATAAGATGAAATCAGCCTCTGGGGTCGTATACATGATCGTACGTACACACAGACGGGAAGATTTTTCTCGTTTACAAGTTTTCTCTCTTCAAATTTGTAAACCATACTCTGCTCCCATGAAAGCTTAGCTCCAATGAAATTAAGTATTTGGCCACAGACATCTGTTAAACACCCAGAGAATTATGTGTTGTGAAGATTCACAAAGGACTAAAGTAGTTTTTAAAAATGATATAAGATTATGAGTTTTGATCCTGGTAGTTCATCTCTTGTGCCGTAGGTGACGTGGGGAGGTCCAGCTGTGAGCCATCATCGAACACAGTGTTGTCCCAACTCTTGCACCCTTTATGCGTCACTAGCTGTTTGAACTTCCCAGGGTGTTTTTATTTGGTTTTGCATCTAAATCATCAGGGGTCAAGTAAACAGCTCTGGTGGAGGTAAACAGCCTGAGGGATAGGCTTTCCTCTGGGGCCTGAAACAGCTGAACTTCACACACATGCACGCATGCGCACACGTACAACCTCAAATCTGGGTGCACATCAAACTGTTCACGCCTATTTTGCACTCATCACCAAGTTCAGCTCCAGGCCTTCTTTTTTATCATCGCAGAATCATCCAGCGGTGCCAAATGGGCGCCGATGGCTATTGTAGTCAGTGAGACGATGTTTTTGAGGAATCTCCACGACCCCTGCTTCTGCTAACACACACACACACACACACACACAGAACCACCTCCTCACTGGCTTAGTGTAAGAAAGTGAGTGGCAGAGAGGGAGGGAGAGGATCAAAGCCAGTGAGTGGGATGGATTCTCTGAAATGAATAGTGCTGGGGGATATTGCTTTAACCTTTGTCCAAAGCACTGTGCTCAGGGACCTCCCTGTTTGTTTTAACAGCTCTGAGTTAGTAAGGGTCTCTGTAGCCACAGAAGAAATCTAGGCTAAAAAGACAGATTCACCATACCCAGGCGGGTGTTTCATGTCACAAGGGGCTGCTCAGCTACACACTGTCCTGTCTGGAGATGAGGATTATTAATTCTTAATGACATTCATATATGATTATTGATACTCCTTCAAGGTCCCATAATTTACTCCATTTCACTGAATTCACGCAGGTTGTTTCTGTGTTTCTGTAAAAAACACACTCAGATAATATAACATGGCATTTCTTTAAACCCCTCGGTGTCAGCCTGACACAAAACAGGCTGTTTTTATGTAAATCCTCTTCAGCTTTTTTCTGACCAGGACCCTTTAAAGGTAACCTGACAAGCCAGATGGACAGCTCAATATATCTGCCATAGAAATATTCCACTAGTCCATCTGGGTAGGAGCCCTTTGAATTTGTTTTCAGGGGCAGAACGCTAAAAAAAAACGTAAAAAAAAACCACAAGCTTGTGATTGGACAATCATTTGGCTCGTCACATTCATCACAGACCAATCCACATCAAGCAGGGTTGCCTCCTTTGATGTAGCATACATAGCAGCTAATGTAGCAGCTAATGGCTAACAACAGTTCATGAATGTTAGCCGTTAGCCGCTAACTTAGCTGCTAACAGCTAACAGCCTTTTACTATCGTCTTACGCTAAATTGTACCACACAGATGATTCATTTAACACTTACATGTGACATGAACCTCGTCAAAGACAATCCCTGCAAGTAAACTTCTGAGGAGGGCAGATTTCACCAAGTTTCACTGGGTAACCATGAGGACAACAGGCTAATCGGCATGTCCGTTCTCAACTTCCGGTTGTCGTCACGTCCGCATTCTGCAGCTCCCGCCTCTCTTCCCTGATTGGGCCATTAAGAATTCAGCCGAGTGAATTCGTTGGACAACGGAGGCTGGCAAGACGGACCTGCAGGATTTCAGAATCAGGCAGGTCTGTCTGCTCTGCAAGGCTACTTTAAAGGTGCTATGAGGAGAATCTATTTCCAGCGACATAAAGACTCTGCTACCCATGAGCACGCGCGGCAACTGTCGTAAAGATGTGACCCAAGCCAAAGCGTGTGTTTGTTGTGATGCTAATGAATGCAGCTCAGACCTTCCTCAGAACTCTGCATTGCTTTACAACTTCTTTTTTCAACAACTTACAGGATGCAAAGCCACGAGGTAATGTATCTCTTTCTAGTTACGTAGCGGTAGTTTTTGATGTGTGACAACAAGCAATTTTTGGAAAACTTAGTATTGTAGTTTTGTAGCCTGCTATATATGGCTACTTACAGCCCGGTGCTCTAAGACGTGTCTGAATAATGTAAATTTGTTCTAGTTTTAATTGTCTTGTTCCTGAAGTTGAGTATCCAGGCCAGTCCAGCCCTGTCCGACCCGACCGTGAAGCTAAGGAATAGCATTTATAGATAACCTATTTTGATGCTATAAACTCATCTTAAAGTGTGTATTTCCATCAGGCATATATCTAAAAGGGAGACTTTTTTATAATTACTTAGAAACTCCTCATAGCATCTTTAAAGAAGTGGGTTACAGCTCCAGCTCCCCAGCACTGCATTCATGTACCTTCCACAGGAGCCACCTGACTCAGGAAGTGCCCCCCATCTGGAATAGGTGAATCTGTGCACGCCAGCAAATTATATGCGCAGGAGGCAGGCAGAACGGCGACGGGAATTTATTGGTTAAAAAATTGGTGACAAGACATGTTTATTGATTGGTGTGTTCCCTGTTTTACTCCTGCTGTAGATAGAGGATGTTTTTCGCTCTATTTTAAGAACACATCATGAATTTATTGCCATCAGGTCATAAAGATCATTTTAACCAGTATTACAAAAAGTGTATCTAAATCAGATTACCAGCCCCAGCTTTAACTATACTTCCTGAGGGATTAGGCAAGCAGTAAAGAAAGAAAAGAGATTTCTCTCATATTGGGAGTGGTTGTGGTGGGATGGAGTTCATTGTAGACGGATCATGGTCACATATCTTTAACCCTTCAACTACCAGCTCAGCTATTTGGCAGAGGTCTTCAATAAATTCAGGGATACGTAATGTTTTAAAAAAACAAAACAAATTAAGTCATTGTTTGGTTCCAATAGCACTTCAGGAAACAGAGAAAACCACAAACCACAAAACTTTCTTGGTGTGGGATTGAAAAATTATAAAAGCTAACCGTTGATTGTGTGATGACACAAAAATGAAAATATTTGGGACAAAATCATTTAGAAAAACCAGAAATGTCTTTAAAAAGGTGCAAAAATAACTAAAAATAGATGATATTGAGTTTGACAAACACCAAAATGTTTTTGATGCTATATGTGTATATATCATCATATCAGCAATTGGATAAGTTAAGTATTTTAAATAATAATAATGGTAGCTTTAAGCTTTTTAAACCTCTAAATCTCGCAAACAAAACATCAGTTCTTTTGGTTTTGTATGCATTTTTTTAATATCACAAAACACTGACAGAAACAAACAGTGACGTGTTAAGTTTATTTAACACATTAAATATTCCTGAGTTTCATGACATCTGCCTAACAGTTGAGCTGGGAGTTAAAGGGTTAATGAAAAAATATTGTATGTAAATTAGTAGTATGGGAGATCTTTCACAATCCAAGTCTTTATCCACAGTAGCCGGGTTACACAGGTTCATGTTTGTCTGGCTCTTTGGCTGCACTTTGCTTATCCCACATGATAACCCCAAAATATCCTCATAATAATTGTGTTTATATCGTAGTCTATTTTAAAATGTGATTTTATGTTTATTATTGCAATGCAAGCAACTTGACTTTTATTATTATTATTATTATTATTATTATCTTTTTTACTTTTTTGTCTATTTTGTCTATTTTGTACTTTGCACCATGAGCACCAGAACAAATTCCTTCAAAGTGTAAAAACCTACTTGGCAATAAAACTGATTCTGATTCATATTTATGTAAGTGTTGCTGTTTCTGCCATCCACATCACCGACGAAGGACCACTAGTTAGACTTTATCTTAATATTCAGTTTCATTTGATCTGTCCTTGTGGACAGAAAGTCACTAAGCCAAATTCTTAAGTATTGCTGATTAATTAACTCTAATTTTAATCTCAATCCCTGGTTTTGTTTGCTTCTTCTTTCACCATGGATAACATGTCAAACTGGCATACCAACTTTGTGGTAAGCATGCAATGTTTGGCATTTGGTCAACATGACTGGGGTTTGGTCATTGGCTGAGGCAGATGTACAATAGTGTTTTAAATCTGGGGTAGATCAAAAGCCTCTTCATGCTGTGCCTGACCATGTCTACGATTATATTAGGCTTTATTTGTTTTGGGCCAATCCACTTCACAGGGAGGCAAGCCCATCAACAGCTCCTCTCTGCCACTCCCTGTTCTGATCAAAATCTTACAAGAGTGTGGATGAAACTGGTTTTACATCAAACTGCTCTTGGCTGCGATGCACTTATCACTCTGGGCGCAGCTCTGCTCTCTTTTTGGTGCTGAAAGCTCCCACAGTGCTGTCAGAGCAGATGGCTGGATGAGGTTGGGGAGTTATGGCTAGACCCCTCCTCTGCTCTCAACACTGTCTGTGTCATTGCCCTCCACTCCCATCCCTTAAGGAAGCAGTAGAGGGATGTTTTGAAACCCACATATATGCACATGAACACATTCACACACAGCTTATGGGGTGAGAAGTGCCTGCTGTCATTTGGTGAGCTCGACACTTCCAGACAGTCTCTGTGGTACAAGCATGTTTGGAAAGATTCATAGAGTGAGAGTTTATCACAGTTCAGCTCTCTGACTACATAATCAGAAATGATTGTCTACTTGAATGTTATACCAATCATCATAAAACTCAAAGGTATCCCCAACTATTTCCTCATTTCTGTGGTTTCTATTGAAATGCTAGAGTGAGGGTCAGCAATGGAGTTTTGTCTCAGGCCCAAATTTTTAAGTCACTTTATGGTGGGCCAGAACATGATAAGAGTTTAATATTAAAGGTGTAGTCAGCGATGTGGGAGAAAACGAGTGGAGAAGTTGTTTATAAACAAATTTAGACCCGCCTCTCCCTTCATACCTCACCCCTCACTCCAGCCCCGAAAGCTGATGGACGTGCATCGTCATGGAAACGGCCGTAGAAACTGCGTAGCTGACCAACGTAGCTAAGGTAACCCCGACTCGTCAGACAACTCGACTGACATTATTGATAACATCACAACAACAGAACATTCAGGCAGATTAGACAATAAGATGAATGTCTGACGGCTGTTACTGTTATGTGAAGCACCACAAAGCTAATGTTGCTAACCTATCCAGCAGACAGACGGCGACATCCGCGTCCGTTTTCAGGTCTTTAAATTGGCGGAGTTCCCTCCACCGTCGGAAAGCAACACCAATGTTGACCCGGGTCTTCGCTCTTTCATGGTCATAGCCCTTCTTTTCACTTTTCACTCCTCTGACCTTTTCCTTTTGGGCTGTTTTTCAGCCATTGCTACTGCACATATTGTATCTCTCTCTTACGCTAACTGCGCACGCTATGCAACATACGACTCCCCCTCCCCCCTCTGTCTGATCTGCACATGAGTATGATCGCCCCCTGGATGTGGGGGGGTGTACCCTGTTTTGGTAACTTGGCCCGAGCCACAGTATTTACCTGCTGAAATTCAGCTGTTTCAGCTGTTACGGCACATGCAGTTCAGCCTCTCTCCATCTTAAGTCCTGTAATGTCTCCTCTGTCAAAGTGGCGTCCATGGCATAAGGCCATGTTGTGTAGCACGCAACATGTGACAAAGAATGCACTGACACTCTGGATGCACTGTGCATCTGTCAGCCAAATTACCACTGCACCGGTACTGTGCCTGTGCTGAGAATAGACCAGGTTGGAGCTGGCGAGCTTTTAGTGCACCTTCCGTGCTGTTTTGCATGAAATTGTCATTGCGCCAAGCTGAATCCATCAACACCTCCCCCTGGTGCACCACCACACCCATCTCAGCGCAGCTGGTCTATCAAGTTGCCAAATTGTCTGCGCACGGTGGTGCGTCGGGCAAATTACATCTGTGCAGGTTGCACCATGCTCCACCACCTTGCACTGTACCTGGAAATTAGAGCCCTTGGTGTCTGTGTAGGTTCAGAATAAGAGACAAAAAACACAAATCTTACATCTTTATGCTATTAGTATATCTGATAAACATATTAACACTGCACCAACAACTTTAATGGGATTGATCAGGTGGAAAAAAAACTTTCAGGAAGGGGAAAATCACATGTTTTGATTAACCCTTTCATGCATCATGCTCACTACAGTTGACAGATATTTGGAATAAATTTTATACTCTTTAGGTTGCAGTATATCCAACTAGCAGGTGGATTCCCAAACCCTTTTCTCAGGTTTCATAAATATATTAATAAAAATATTATTGTTGCATCGTGAATCCAAAATAGCTGATGAGGGCAAATTGGATGTTATGTATGTATTCAGATTTCACATAATTTTGTATTTTTATTTTTAATTATGATGTATTTCACAAGTGAATCGTTTGATTAAACAGTAGTAATGCATAAACTTTAGATCTAGCTTTTCCTTTATTGACTCATAATTAATGATTGTCTAAGACATGTTTTTGAATCTTCATAAAGTTCCCCTAAATTACTACTTTTACCGTTAATGCATGGTATCCACTGTAGTAAAAAGATGAATAACTAATTTTAAAAAATTGAACATTATTTTTTAACTTGTTGGAAAATAAAAACAAACGTTTTAAAAAGTATTTCTTGGTAATTTTATAATTCATGCATGAAAGGGTTAAGTTTATTGGGATATTGAGGAGATTCATCCTTAAAGAGACTTTTAACAGCCCTCCATAAAAAAGACAATTTACAGTCAAAGTTCAAACTGAAGTGTTCTGAGCTTTTTATAATTAAATCACTGATGATCCACTGCTGTCCATATCATCCGTGTGCATTTGCTCACCTTTGCATGTTTCTACGGAAAAGTTGTTTGATCTACTCTCAGATAAACTAGGAAACAAAGAAACAGATAATAGAAAGTTTTTGTCCCTTTTTCTCTTGTTCTGCACACTATGTCTCTGTTGCATTTTATTCTCTTCTGCATGAGATTCTCATCAGCAGGAGAGACACCATCAGTAATGTTTTGTTTGCCACAGTCCCGTCTGTTTTGTCATGTTCTCGAGCATAATTTTCTGCTTTTTCAATAAGCATCAGTTGTTATATATCTGAAGGATAGACCATCAAGTATTTTTGCTTTATTATGTCAAGAAAGGGGCTGGTGTTAGTTTTTCTTCTTCCTGCCCCTTTTCGATCAGGAAATGGAAAATGGGACAGAACTTAAAAATGTACAGTATGTGTAATTTCATGATATGGAATAAATTGAAAAAAAAAAGTTCTTGAGCATTGCGCAGCACATTTTTGGTTTATTCATGTTATTTGCCTCTCATCACATATGCCTTCAAACTCTTTCACCACAGACACACCTGCTGAAACTGATGTGTGCTTATCGGACTCGTAACTTAAAAAATCAATCCTGAATCTGCAGAAATAAAAGTCTGTCTTGCTCATCACTGTGGTGGGGAGACACTAAGATGCTGGAGCAAGAGGAGGTGTCAACTGTCTATATGCTGTGTCTGAGGCCTTTGCATTCATATATTCCAGATCGTCAAAGTTTTTTTTTTGTTAAAGGTGCTATGAGGAGAATCTATTACCGACAAAATAAAGACTCTGCTACCCATGAGCACGCGCGGCGACTGTCGTGATGCTACGTTCCAGTAACCTCCAAAATGGGAGTGACATCATCTCCGACTTAACTTGAAGTCAGAAAAAAACATGCCGATCTACCAGGCTATTGTTAGCTGTTGTTAGCACGCCCTGTGTTGTTGTTCACAAATATCACATGAAGAATGTGATTATCACTATGGCAGCATTTTTGTAAATATAAGTCTAACAATACTATGTATACAGCTGATCTAGAGCCACACACCCCAGTCAGAAGTGCAAATAAATGGATTATTACAGGAGCTAAATAACTGTTCACACTGGGGGCATCCATCTTCCATTGTCAACTCGGGGGTGGTGAGGTTTCACCGAGTTCCCAGTAGGAAATTCCAACTTCGTTCCAGTTGCAGTTTCCTACTTGGGACCCGGGAATTCCTACTTCTGACTACAAGTAGAACGCACCAAATACGTGACCCAAGCCAAAGTGTGTGTTTGTTGTGATGCTAATGAATGCAGCTCGGACCTTCCTCAGAACTCTGCATTGCTTTACAACTTCTTTTTTCAACAACTTACAGGATGCAAAGCCACGAGGTAATGTATCTCTTTCTAGTTACGTAGCGGTGGTTTTTGATGTGTGACAACAAGCAATTTTTGGAAAACTTATTATCGTGGTTGTAGCCGGCTATATATCACTACTTACAGCCCGGTGCTCTAAGACGTGTCTGAATAATGTAAATTTGCTCTAGTTTTAATTGTCTTGTTCCTGAAGTTGAGTATCCAGGCCAGTCCAGCCCTGTCCGACCAGACCGGAAGGCTAAGGAATAACATTTATAGATAACCTATTTTGATGCTATAAAACTCATCTTAAAGTGTGTATTTCCATCAGGCATATATCTAAAAAGGAGACTTTTTTGTAATTACTTAGAAACTCCTCACAGTCTCTTTAAGAAAAAATTAGCAAATATATCTTAAAGTTTTTTCCAGATCATGGCGAGGGCCAGAGATCACTACTGGCTGGCCAGGTTTGCCTGGGAGCCACTATTTGCTGACCCCTCCTCTGGAAGCTCTTGATTCATATTATACACAGCAGCTGATCTGTTCAGGATGAATAATTGAGTTGGGGGAAAAGGATGATGAGTTCAAAGAAGAGTGAGGAGGGTCTAAGGATGCAAGCGGGAGTGGGTGGTTAGAATAACAATCAGTAAATGCAGCAAACACAAACACTCTCTCCTTGTGGCTGCCTTAATTGGCTCCTCCAACCTACTCTGGCCCACTTGAAATGTTATGGGACATATTGAAGCCCTTAGTTCCCTCTCTGTAATAATCAGCCAGTGCTGTGCCCCACTTTTTTCTGGGTCTGTCTTCATCTCGTCATCATAGCAGAGGCTGTGGAGGAGACAGGCCTTTACAGGAGGAAAACTTGACGATGTACTGACCCTTTACATCTAACATCACAAGTCAGTCTTGTCCAAGCCTGGGTGGCATGAGGGACTTGGTACTTTCTAGAAGTTTTTGCATAAAAAAAAATCTATTGTCCCTGCTGCAATCTGTGATCTGCATATTCAAACATGGTTAGGGATAAGAATCAAACACTGGTGCCAGTTAAAAAACAGTGCCAGCCTGCTTGAGGAACAATATCATTGGCCTTGCTGCTTAATAATTCCCTAAGCAGTTAGGAGTTAGTTAGTTAGTTAGTTTCCTTCTGCTAAACAGTAACATCACACTGTGGTGAGAAGCAGTAATCACAAACAAGAACAAAGGAGTTAAGGCAGTAACCATGGTCAACAGGAGCTAGAGACAAAATATTTAAAATTACACTAAAAGCAGAACATGATACATCTGTTGTTGCAGCATTTAAAAAATACAGGAAACACCCACAACATGTTAAAACACTTTTGGACAGCATGGAAGTTTCTATAATTTCACTCAGGAGAGACTTAGGGTGCTTTCACATTAGGCCCACTTGTTTCGAACTGTGCTGCAGCGTGGTTCCCCCCCTCCTGCTCCCCCCAGCTGGCTTGCATTCACACTTGCAACATCAAATCGTGCCCGGGTCTACTTGTGTATTTACTCAGTTTGAAACAGCAGGGGGCGATATGCATGTAACTGGTTACCAAACCTGCTACGGAGGAGAACGTAGAAGAGGCTAGCATCGTAACCATTTCTTGTACCAAACAACCAATGTTTACGTTTTGCTCTCTTGCTCATTTTTTTTTTCCTTTTAACGTGTTTCTTTTTGGATCCAGCTTGAGACGGCATCAGCAACCCTCAATGTAAATCAAAACAAAGAAAAATGCATATAGAAAAGCTTTGAATGTGTTTTTACATTCGTAGTTTAAGCACCGGCATGTGCTTTTATGGGTGTTTTACATTGTTTGAGACGCAAGCGGCAATCTTTCTCCCACTCCCACATTTATTGTGCAGCTCGGAAGATGAAATGGGCCCATTCTGCAACCCCAGACCAGGATAGTATTGCTCTCCTTCAGCTCCCTCCTTCCTTCTCCAACATGCAGTTCAAGTGCAAAAGGAGGAAAAGGAAGTTTTATAACCTTTAGGTTGAAGTATATCCAACTAGCAGGTGGTAAATTCCCAAACCCTTGTCTCAGGTTTCATAAAAATATTATCGCTGTGTCATGAATCTAAAACAGCTGATGTGGGCAAATTGGATGTTATGCATGTATTCAGATTTCACATAATTTTTTTTATTTTTAATTATGATGTATTTCACAAGTGAATCGTTGGATTAAACAGTAGTAATGCATAAACTTTAGATCTAGCTTTTTCTTTATTTACAAATAATTATTAAGACATGTTTTTGAATCTTTATAAAGTTCCCCTAAATTACTACGTTTACTATTAATGCATGGCATGGTATCCACTGTAGAAACAAGAGTTTTACTACAGTGGAGTTCTGCATGGATGAGATGGTTTCTGAAGAGGCAGGAGACGTTGAAACTTACCTTTATACCGCTTTTTCTACACGTCAACTCGCGGTCTTCCATAAGGTGAGTGATAACAGATCACTCCTCCACTAGAGTCAAATGATTTCCACAAAGCATTTCAAAAAAGTGGACGGCCTGTAGTTGTTAGAAGTTACAGTGACCACAGCACAGGCAGAGCTATATACTCATGGAGTCGAACAACCGTGACGTCACACAGCAGCGGTCCCTTGCATTCACATCTGAACCGAACCGTGACCAAGTCCTCTTCAATCACGCTGGAGACCACCTCCCCAACTGGGCCCAGGCCCGGTGCCCGACTGCCGTTTGTTTGGATTCACATGACCAAAATGAACCAGACTTTGGGCTCAATCGCACCCAGATCCAGGACAGAGCCCAAAGTAGGAAAGCACCCTAAGTTTTGAGTAAACAATGATCTTTTTTATATGTTTGAATAAATTATTGACATGAAATGCTTTTTATGATTATGTCTTTGGCAAGTAGATTCTTTTGTGATGTCTTCAAGGGGGTAGTGAGGCCAGGAGCAGGACAGGACGGCCTCTTGGAGTCCAGAAACTGGTGGTGCTGAAGAGGAAAAGGTTAAAATGATGATGGACTTCTGAGCTGCTTTCCCTGGACACTGATGCGATGTCTGGAGGTGCAGATGAGGGATGCTAAATGAGATGAGGAGAGGACTACTGAGGATCAGGACTTAGACTTTTATGATGTGATTGGGGGCACTTGGAGCAGAGGAGAGTCTCCAAGATCACACTGCAACATTTACAGAATAATCTTGACTAGATGAGGTAGAATAATGGATTTTGATGTATGATGGTTGCAGGTTTATAGGAAAACAAAGTCATGGTAGAATCTGGTTGGTGAGTAAACACTCTTTATCAGATATCACCTGGGCAGAAAGACAAGTAGGAGAAATGAGTTAGAGGTGAATCAGATGAAAAAGTCAATTAATTCACAACCATATTCCTGCCTAAATGTAAGCTTTATTAAAGGTTCATATACAGGGGTGGACAGTAACGAAGTAGATTTACTCGAGTACTGTACTTAAGTACATTTTTTGAGTATCTGTACTCAATTTGAGTTTCTTTTTTTGGAACTTATGACTTTTACTTCACTACATTTAAAAGACAAATATTCTACTTTTAACTCCTCTACATTTCTATAAATGGCCTTCTTACTTTTAGGTACAGGTATGAAGTAGGGCTGAACAGTTCATTGCAAATTAGATTAAATCGCAATATGGCTTGTTGCAATTTTCAAATCACAGACAGTGCAATACTTTTAACCCAAAATGCGTTGAACATTTTGGCATTGTGATGTAGTTTCTTGCAATTTCATGCCTATTTTAACCCAGTTTTACAACTTTATGCCTATCTTGCTCCATTCATCTTTTTTTTTTTTGGCCACTGTCAGACCATGTTTGGAATTTTTACATGGTTTTTGAAATTTAAGCCCAATTTTGATGCTATAATCAATTTTCCACTTTTGAATTTTTTTTGCCATTTTTTTTTTTTTTTTACAATTTCATACCTATTTTGCACCTATTAACTTTTTTCCCACTTCCTAAATTTTTTTACCCAGCTTTTACAATTTCTTACCTATTTTGCTTCTGTTCTTCACTTCTCCACTTTTTCTCAAATCTTTTATCCTTAGATTAATTTAATGTCATATTGGTTTTACTATAAAAAGATCTACTGCTTATGTTTGTTTAAGAATACATAAGATGAGGAACATTAAAACAATCGCAGAGTAAATCGCAATTGCAATACTGGGGAAAAATATCGCAATTACAAAATTTTCTCAAATCGTTCAGCCCTAGTATGAAGTCAGCGGATGAAATTTATTTTCTCTTCTAAAATGTGATTTGTTCAAGTGGTGTTGTCTATACTTCGTGCATCCTGTTCCACACTCCAGTCCAGTTGGTGGCAGTAATGCACTTTTGAGTTGGTTTGCCAACCGCCATTAAACAACAAAGAAGAAGAAGAAGACGCACATGTGCTACTGCGATCGTAAAGGTTGAGCTAACGTTTGTGGTTATGGTTCGTCTTGGCAGTAATGATGGCTACTATGGCAGATAAAGACGACAATTCCACACCAGAGCACCCATGGCCATATCTGAAGGGGGGAGTTAAATAAAAAAAAAAAGAAAATGTCAATGGTTGTCCTTTTGTTGATTCATTAGTGTTTCAGTCTGCATTTCCATGGGCTTTGTAGCATATTTTCAAACTCTTTATTCTACATGATCTATAAGCAGGTCAGTGCATTCTGTAGATTGTTTCAGTCATTACGTTCTGTAAGGTCAACGGGAAAATGTACTTTTAATACTTGAGTATTTTCAAAGGCAGGTACTCCAGTACTTTAACTTAAGTAAAAATTTGACTGAACAACTTTCACTTGTCTTGGAGTAGTATTTGAACATGAGTATCTATATGTTGACTTGATTACTGGCTTTGAATACTCTGTCCAACACTGTTTATATCAACCAGAGCTATACAAATAATGAGTCCAAAAATGTATTTATTAAAGGTTTTTAATATACCAAAATCCAGTCTAAACTGGGAAGTGATCTACAGACACAGGCACATAATGTTTTTTACCTTTATCCTGACAGCGCTGATCTCCTGCCATACTTCCCTAAGTTTAAAAAATGAAAACCTAAAATTAATTTCAGCCTGATGACAACAGCAGCACTACTGTAATTAACTGTAATATGTGACATCATACAGGTCACGTGTTTGGAATTATAGTCAATAAAGAAGTTCTGAGGCACAAAGAAAGAAAGGATGAAACACAAAGCATTGATTGATATGAAGACCAATTGACGACGCACATCCACAACAAATAAATTTCAGTTTCTAATTCAATGACAAGGCGAGCTGCCATTCTGATTTATCATTAGTCATTACATTGAGTATGCATCAGTATGGAGGGTTCACAGTTCATCACTTCCTTTCTCTTATCTGCGACCCTCAGAGGATACTGCTCATGCCTGTGGTCGTGGCTCTGGTGACTTTGGTTTCTGAATGCAAGCCCATTCACTGACTTGTGTAAATCTGCCTGGGTGGGAAACAATTTGTGGCCCATGACTTGTTATCGGGTTCATTTGAGCTCAATTGGTGCACACACTCACACCCGCTGGATTTACATATCAAACCCACTTTATCTTGCAACAACTCAATTCAACAGTCCGATGTATGCTTAAGACTGGGGCTGGGCGACACCACCACAGATATATACCATTTTTTTCTCTTTGTGGTCAAACCATGTATCACAAAGTCAAAAGTGTGAATGCATTGAATTACATTTCCAAGTGCTACAACCCCTTTCATCCCCAATACAAGCAAGTGATGTGATAAACAACTCATGTCTGTGCATTAAAATTAAAGACAGATGTTTTAAGGCTGCTCTCACATCTTACATGTTTGGTTTGAAAGGACTGTTGTTTGCTTGGTTGGAAAGTTTGTTTGGTTTCGGGTGGCATGAATGCTCAAACAAACTCTGGTGCGAACCAAAGAACCAAGCTTTGGTGTGCTTCAGGAGGGGGGACTCGGTTCTTCTGAGCGTACAAGGTTCAGTTTGCTGTAGGTGCAAAAACTTTCCACTCAAATGAAGTAGCAACTAAAGGAGAAGAACCAAAAATCAGCGCATGTGCGGTTGAACTGGCCAAATGCTTAACAACAAAAAAATCATAAAAGAAGCTCGCGTAGCAGAAACGGTGTCAAATATGTCAGCAGGGTGTGGCTTATGTTAGCAGTGGTAGCAATAGCAGCATTTGGTCTTCTCTGTAGGTCATCATCTACAAATTTCTGCTGACTCTGGTTTCACATTGCTCCAGCTGATATGCCAATCCCTCTGCCTAAGCCTCGTTTTAATAAAGCTCAAAGCAAATCTTAAATTTTTTGTGGTACAAGATGCAACAGGAGCCTCGCTGTGCTGTTTAATTTTTCAACAGCAACAATAGGCTGGAGGGCATGAGCAACTGACCCCGACTAGTGGTGGGTGGCTACAGTACACCACAGTTGGCAGAATTTGGTTTGCTCTCTATATATAGCAGAAGGGCTCTATTTTCGCAGACCAGGCGCAGCACACCTGCCCTGCCCTGCGCCTGCGTGGCACCAATGAAGTGTGTGCTATTTTTGTGCACAGCGCAGTCTGGCGCAGTGAGGCACACCCATGCCTCCATTCCTTTCCACCGGTGCAAGTGGCAGAGAGGAAGGAGAGAATCCAGTAGAGAATCTTGACCATATCTGGACGCAGCTGTCGTAAACGGTCACAAAACTCCGCAGCATACAACGTACTGTCCTGGAGCCTTACGTAGCTGCTCTACGCACATAAACTTTCGCCCTTCCCGCTCGATTACGAGTTGTACAAAGCTAAGGATAAGTACAATTTATAGCCTTATCAAAGTTAAATATCTCAAGCTGTCCACTCTAAATACAGTCTACGTTCGCAACGTATCTTATGCAAGAATGGCAGCTGTCAATCATTGTGAAACTGCCGTAAACCGCAGTTATTTTTTAAACTCTAATAACTGATGAAAAAGAAACTTTTCAGAAAAAAGGAGGACTTGGAAAAAATGGGCTGATGATGCAATAACAGCTTGGGAGGAAGTTACTGATATTGCCAATCAAGTTTGCCCAGATATTCTGAGAACCGCTGCCCAATGTAAAAAACGGTTTAATGATGTAAAGAGAAGGGCCAAAAGAAAGCTGTCAGATCTAAGAAAGCACACGGTGGCCACCGGGGTGGCCCCTCCACCAGCCTCACGATGAGCTCAGCCTCAGCAGAAGACTTTGTGTCCTCCACCCTCTCCATGATAAGAATTGAGGGTTTTGGTGGAACTGAAGTTGGGATTATGGAATAGGCAAAGATGTTTTTCTAGTAATAAAGACACTCACATTTAGTAATTTAAATTGAACCCCACATAATAAAGATGAGTGGTTTGGAAAGATCACAACATGAATAACTTAGGACAAACATCTTCGATCGGACATCAGATGTGACGGGATAATTAGTACAGATACAAGTGTGTATGCTGGCTCAGATGACCACATTTAAAATTATTGTTGTGACTGTTTATTGCATTGAAATGTGCCTGGCATTCTGGAAACCTGCCTGTCAGGTTTTGGTGATGTGTGTGCACTGCGCACGTGTCAGTCAAATTACCACTGCGCCGGGCGTACTTCACCAGCTCCGAGCATAGACCAAGTTGGAGCTGGCGAGCATCCAATGCAGTGTTTGACAGGAAGTTGTCAGTGCGCCAAGCTGAATCTGTGGACACCTCCCCCTGGTGTGGCGCCACACCCATCTCAGTGCAGTCAGTCTACCAAATTGGCAAATTGGCTGAGCACAGAGGTATAGGACGAAATTACATCTGCGCAGGGTGTGCCACCCTGTGTTGCACCAGGACAGTAGAGCTTAAAGAGTGTAATTTGGATGAAACTGGAGTGGATGCAACGCTACCCCCTCCTCCCTATCCAGTTTGCACCCAAACAAAGCTTCTTCTCTTGTGATTCCCCTACCCCCTCTGTGGAACAGCCCACCCAACACCTGCTTTCATGTTACAACAACTTTGGTGGAGTAACAAAACAATCAGCACAACCTGGCCATGTGGCAGGAGAAAATGGTTCAAGGATTAGGACCACAAGAGAACATACAACACCCATAGATACCTGGAAACCGAGACAGTGTGCCAGCACATACAGATGACAGTATGTGCTGGCAACAGGAGGATTCTGTTGCCCCACCAGCCAAACCCACACATTCACCACCAACAATTTAAAGTGCAGGGACTCTTGCAAGACTCTATTGCTATTAATGACGTATAGTTTGTACATCAGCTAGCACAAATTATCTTACAAATAGTACAGGAACAACACAAATAATTTGATACAATCCTATCAGGCATAACATCAAGACCACTGACAGGTGAAGTAAATAACACATCATCTCTTCATCATGGCACCTGTAAGTGTGTGGATATATTAGGCAGCAATTTAACCATTTGTCCTCAAAGCTGATGTGTTAGAATTTGGAAAAATGGGAAAGTGTAAGGATTTTTGTGACTCTGACAAGGGCCAAATGCTGATGACTTCACGACTTGGTCAGAAAGTCTCCAAAACTGCAGCTCTTGTTTGGTGTTCCTGGTCTGCAGTGGTCAGTAACTGTCAACGGTGGTCCAAGGAAAGAACAGTGGTGAACTCGCAACAGGGTCATGAGCTGCCAAAGCTCATTGATGCATGTTTAGAACAATGGCTGGTCAGTGTGGTCCAGTTCAACAGACAAGCTGCTGTTGCTCTAATTGTTGAAGAAGTAAATGCTGGTTTTGATAGAAAGGTGTCTGAATACACAGAGCATCAAAAGGTCTTATGTAAATGTCTGTAAGCTGACAAGTCAGGTTGGGTAGTGGTCATAATGTTGGGTCAGATAAGTGTATTTAAACTGTATCATAAGGACAGGTGATATTTTCATGGTCAAATGTAATCTATGAATTGCAAACAATCATCACAAAAGGCATCAGTATTGTGTGTTATTGAGATTGAGACAACATATGTTCAGGTATATCAGGTATATCAGAATTTGTCCTAAATGATACCAAAGGGGGAAAAATGAACACGAAACAATGTGGAAAAGAAGTGTTAAAACACACCTTCTAGTGATTGATGAAAACAGCTCAACTGCTCGATCAAAGTAAACTATACTGATTTACTGCAGCACATGGTCTGTTATGGAACCACTTCCAGAGGAGCTCTGCAAGGGATTACACCTACTTTAGATTGCTATGTATTTACAGTTGTTAAAGTGGAAGAAGAGAGAGCACACGTTTTCCACACTGCTGTGTTGTAATTTACATTCACTGTAGACACTAGGGACCTGATCTACTTAAGGTTTGAGTATAAAAACATGTGCAAACTTATTAGCATGGACAAAGACGATCTACTAACTGGGTGCATTGAGGATTGCGTCAGTCAAAATGAGCAAAATAGCACATGCAATCTACTTAGCGTGTTTGCCTTTATGAATATGCAGAATACATGCAGATTATCAGAATGCGCAGAATGCAGCGAGAAGATGAAATAAAATTATTTAGCACCAAAAATATGATTTATCAAACCCACAGCTGACTGTGTGCTGTGGTTTTGCAGCTAAATATGGTACATTTGAATGGCAGGTGCAAAAAAAGCACAGTGTTACACACAGACAGCTGCAGTCATTGTGGGGCTGGATCAACCAAATATTTTCCATCATTGATTGAATTTTTTGATGAATGACGGAAAGATTTGGAGGCTGTCTGTCATTTTGGTGAACTGGAAAACAGGGATGATCCAGTGTGCCATCATACTCATGCAGACACATGTGTAAATTAAACCCTCTCTGTTTTATGCTATACATTGTGGAGGAGGTCATTTAACCTATGTTAAAAAGATCTCCATAGCTGACTATTAAGGAGAATCACAGTTTGTCACTCAGAACTGACTGCATCCCACTCTCCGTGCACTGACAGCAGGTTTAGGAGCTGTCAGTGCACGGAGAGTGTGACGCAGTCAGTGCCTGAAAAGGCAAGAGTACCCATGCATCCTCTGTGTACGTAGCTGCAAGACTGCTTTTCACATAAGAGGTTATTGATGATGAAGCTGTGTTACTCTGTGAATGCTGTCATTTAGATTTTGCTTATTTGGAATCAGAAAAGGAAAATTAAAAAAGACGTTATAAAAATATGGTATGAGGGAAAAGTGATGACCTTATCCCTCAAAATGACAGAAAGCAAAAAAAAGGTTACTGCAAGTGTGTTTATCCATGGCTTCAAACATCATTTTTCATTTAAGGCCACCCTGCTCCCCCAAACTCTCCATGGTGACAGCCAGTAGCACACGCAAAATCCTCATTAAAGGGGGCGGTCCACACCACTTTTGCACCTGCTATCAATCACGCTAGCAATCATCGAAGGCTGCGTGCGCAGTCAACATGGCCACTAATTGCACATGTAATTTTTTAGTTTACACATGCAATTAAGCACTCATTATTTGGAGCTTAGTAGACCAGGCCCAAAGAGTGCTACCATTTGGTATGTGTGCATGTGTCTGACTTGCTCCAGTCTGATGATAGGACTTGAACTGAGATGTCTGTGTCCTAGGAGTGGGCGATACTGGGAATTTTGGTATCGATCCGATACCAAGTAAATACAGGGCTAGTATCGCCGATACCGATACTTTTTACATGAAATGTAATGATCATTGAATTAGTTGATTACGATTATGGTAAAACACAGCACAAAGATTTTAGGCAATAAAAGTGCTTTTTATTAATGAACCACAACAATAGAACAAAACTGTTTAAAAGTAATAAACTACTCCACATTTAAGAAAAAAATCACAAGTGCAAAATAACAAAAAAAGCAGCAATGTAAAAAAAATATATAAATATAACAATGTCAACATCACAACAAAAAATACCTTCCATTGCACAAATAAGGTGTAAACTACTGTTAACCTTAACCTTTGGCTTTCTGCTCACAAAGCCCTCTCTTGTTGCCCTTTTGGCTCTGTTTCCATATTGACAACAGATTTATAGGTTTTGTTCAGGAACAGTAACATGTTGACATAGAGGGAGAGAGGTGCACCGATTAGAAGCGGCAGTCGGTGCAGAGGAAAGTAAAGTAAAGACGACATAAGAGAAACTGCAGTATTGATCTCATCACGCTAGTATCGGTATGATACTAATGCTCAGCTTGGTATCGATACTATGGATATTAAGATCGATACGCCCACCCCTACTGTGTCCCAGATCACTCTGTTGCACATTTTTTATTTACCTACAGCCATTTAGGCTTTAAGCAATGTGTCGTCAAACTTGAGATAAACGTGTCAAAAAAAATGTTCATATCCAGTATTAGCAAAGATTTACTGCCACTACATTAAATTATAACAGCAAAGAAAATATTTTATGCAAGCAAGATGTATCAGGTTGCCAGAGTGTACCAATCTCAGAGGTTATGGAGGGTGTACAGCGAGGGGCCTGGGTAATAACTCACAAAGGTCTCACACTCCTCTGAAAACAGCACAACAAGCCCCACATCAAGCGAGCTTTGAGAAGGAAATGAGCAAAGAAAGAAAAGCACACAGCTTGAGCCAGAGGAGCCACATTTCCAAATTATTAATATTGTTTTTCAAAGTAATCCAAACACTCTCGGGGGATTAGGGGTAAAAGGGGGCAGGGGGAGAAGGAAGCAGGTAGATTATCCGTCCTTTTGCAATTATTTGGTTCAACTGAACTGTCAACATATGAGAGAGAGTGAAGAAAAAAGTCAGTAGTGGCCTTGGTTATATAAAGACTGAAAGCTGAATGAAACACTATCTTTATGGCAGGGTTACAGCGAGAACTGGAACTGGTGCTTTGGCTGTAGCTAAAAAAACATCCTCAGCTCTGAGCTTGTCGTTTTCATTCAGACTCTTGTTTTCTTTCAGTTAAAAGCAAGCTCCCCCGGCCAGAGAGCAGGCCAGCTCTGGACACACAGTCATACAATGTGTTCCTCGCTCTCCCACTGCCAAGCTCCACTCTCCCCGGACTTCAGAAAACAGTGCTCTTGTCCCATGTGACACATGCCACAGCGGTACTGTATTCATGGTCATAACATTAGCTGTTGAGGAAGAGACAAGGCTTAAAGCACAATGCAAATAATCAAACACAGAAGGAGAGTTGTGGTAGTAAATAGAAGCCTGGATCTGTTTCAAAAATAACAGCCCTCTGAAATCAGAGGGATATTAACAAAACCCCTAGATTTCCCTCATTGAGGGGATGTTTTTCTCCGCGCTCCATTGGGAAACACTGTTGTAGCAATGGGATAAGTTGTCACATTAAGCCAGTTGTGTACAACGTGGAGGTCCATCTTGCTTCAATTAAAACCTCCAATGCGTCTGGTTTTGATTAAGGATCCTGGCAAAACCAAGGTGATTCCTTCCTTAATGAAAACCACCAGAGAGGCTGAACAGTGCTAAAAACTGGTTAACAAAGAATAATAGCTGAGCAGGAGAGGTATCTCGCTCTCATCCTTCTTCCCCTGCCATTTCCTTCCTCCTGGCCTATATAGTTCGCATGCCAGATGAAACGACCTACCCTCCAAGGGTTGCACGGGGTTATGGGGTAGGGGGGTAAAGGGTTTATGAAATCTATCCCTCTCCCCTAACGCTTCTTTATCCATTTTATCCCTGATTTTTTTCCCACTCCCTGCTTGCTTATTCACTTCACTCTCTCTTCCCATTTCTTAACTCTGTGAGGATTTCTCTGAATCTGGTGTGTCTCAGCAGAAGCAGACTCATGTTTCTGCACCGAGGGGGCTGAGGGTTCACTCCGAGCGAAGAGCCTGTTTGCTGTGATGTTGACGTTGAACCATCACTTCCCACACCCCGGCCACACAGTCACCAGTCAGCTCATCCCTCATCTTGAAACCAATGGTATTTGTTATTTACAAGCACACTACATCTTATCTTGTGACCTTGTCACTCCACAAGTTCAAATTCCACATAGATTGTAGCCGCAGATGCTCACTTAAAACAATTAGGCTTGTGCTGGTTTGAGTGGGACTGAGCTCTGCAGCTTCAGTGTCTGAAACGGCGAGCTCACAGACGGACAGCGACAACATAATATATGCCTCTCCACTGTCATCGACGTCACAGAATACTCCAGGAGCCACAAGTGTGCCTCTTGTTCTGAGACTTGGCCAGTGGGAGCCTCATGGAAATGTGTTGGTCCCTGAGAGTGCAGAAGTGAACGGCGCCAAATGCAGCATGAAAAGAGGGATGGGAAAGACACACATCACGCGGTCTTCTCATGACACTGGGCGTCTCTGAGAATGTGGTCTCATCTAATGAGCAATTCATTCAGCTGGTGACGCAGCCATCGCTTGCTTTCATCTTTTCATCTCTTTTATTCCCTTATCTTCGATTGTGTCTCATTCCTTCGTGTCTTTTATCAGGTCCTCCGTGGGGCAGCATATCTGTGTCTCATCCCTCCGCCCTCCTCAAAGGAGAGGAAGCCTGGAGACACGCCAGCAAAGAACAACCATGACAAACAGTCTTATAGATATAACAGAATGCTTCCTGAAGATGTGCTCCATGTTTTGTTCAAAAGGAGGACTACTTAAAGGATAAGTTCGTTTTCTACAGCTTTCACATTGTTTATAGAATGAAGTAGAACAATATACTCACCCAGAAGATCCAAACAGTGCTTCAGGAGATATTTAGATCCAAAATTGAGCGGTGGACATCCGTATAATGGTAGCACACGGGGCATGTATAGCGCCACTCCTAAAACTGCATTAATCTCCTCCATTACAGTCCGTGTCGCTCCACCCATGTTTTTGTGGCTGTGCTGACCTCTGAACTGAAGAAGAAGAAGGTTTGCCTCCGCACATGCGCCGTACGGCTAATTGTTTCAGGGGAAGACTGCCGGCTACTCAACAACTTTCTTCTTCCAGTTTTGGATCTAAATATCTCCTGAAGCACTGTTTGGATCAGGAAAGCCTTCTGGGTGAGTATATTGTTCTACTTCATTCTATAAACAACGTGAAAGCTGTAGAAACTGAACTTATCCTTTAACCACAAACAAAAAAGTTTAACCCACAGAATAATGAATTATAAGAATAATATAATGTGATTATCACTATGGCAGCATTTTTATAAATATAAGTTTAACAATACTATGTATACAGCTGATCTAGAGCGACACACCCCAGTCAGAAGTGCAAATAAATGGATTATTACAGGAGCTAAATAACTGTTCACACTGGGGGCATCCATCTTCCATTGTCAACTCGGGGGTGGTGAGGTTTCACCCAGTTCTCAGTAGGAAACTCCGACCTCGGGAACGTTCCAGTTGCAGTTTCCTACTCGGAACTTGGAAATTCCTACTTCTGACTACAACTGGAACGCACCAAAAGACGTGACCAAAGCCAAAGCGTGTGTTTGTTGTGATGCTAATGAATGCAGCTTGGACCTTCCTCAGAACTCTGCATTGCTTTACAACTTCTTTTTTCAACAACTTACAGGATGCAAAGCCACGAGGTAATGTATCTCTTTCTAGTTACATAGCGGTAGTTTTTGATGTGTGACAACAAGCAATTTTTGGAAAACTTAGTATGGTTGTTTTGTAGCCGGCTATATATGTCTACTTACAGCCCGGTGCTCTAAGACGTGTCTGAGTAATATAAATTTGCTCTAGTTTTAATTGTCTTGTTCCTGAAGTTGAGTATCCAGGCCAGTCCAGCCCTGTCCGACCCGACTGCGAAGCTAAGGAATAGCATTTATAGATAACCTATTTTGATGCTATAAAACTCATCTTAAAGTGTGTATTTCCATCATGCATATATCTAAAAGGGAGACTTTTTTTTGTCATTACTTAGAAACTCCTCACAGTCCCTTTAAACCACATATTCACCTTTCCTTACTTTTTTGATGCTCTGTTTGAACTTCAGCAGGTCTTCTTTGTCCATGTTTAAACGTCTAAATACACTGAGATGCTGCCATGTGATTGGCTGATTAGTTATTTGCATTTGTGAGCAGTTGAAAGGGTGAACAGAATACAGTGGCTGAATAGTGTATTTTTCCAATTAGATGGTTCTAACCAAACCCAGTGTTTATGGGTTAGTTTGGGGTTTTTAAGTTGGGTTGCTCGAGGCCCATGGCATTAGTCAAAATGATTGCCATTAAAGGAGCTTTGTTATTGAGGGGAGATCTGATCTGCCATCTGAACTAACCCTTTAAAAGCAGAAACATTTCAGACATGTTGCTTGGTTGGCCACAGACATTAAAGGATTAACTTGTCAACAGGACACGTCTTGTAGATATCTGAGTTATGTCAGTCAAAATAAAATGAAACATTTATTTCTGTTTATTTTGAGTCTTCTTTCCCTCTTGTGGTCAAACATCATACTGCAAAGTTTGAATTAAAATGCCTTACTTAAATCTGCTTGTTAATCCCTGTCTGACACACATCAGCCCTAACGCAACTTCTTTAACAAAATACTGAAGACAGAGCTGAAAACGAAAAACAGTCCTTGTTTGGATGCTTGTAAAGAATTTCCATAAATAATTTGATGGGGGCTTATGAAAGTTGGTTTTGCTCTGGGTGAAATATTTCTCCTGACACTTTTCTCAAACCCTGTTGTTGTAAAACTTCAGCCAAAACCATGCAGCAATTTAAAATCATTAGATGTTTGTCAAAAGTCCTCCATAAATATAGTTCTATGACAGAGAATAAAATAACCTATTTCACAGAATGTGTGAATAAAAAGCTTCCTTTTGTGGTGTGACCAGTTACAGTTTGCAGCTTTTTTCTCCCATAGTCTTCAGAGAGGCTGTTTCAACATGGAAGATGTATGAGAGCAAAGCAGGCGGACAGCAGTTTTAGTTTAAGGACCAAAAAAAAATCACTTTCTCTCTTGAACAACATACTCTTCTGTTGGGCCTGCATGCCTTTGAAGTCGGTGAGAAACTGAGGCACATCCTCCCTCTACAGAAAAAAACAGGCAGCTACAAACCCAGATCTTCCAGCTGAGTGGATACTATCTAAATGCTGAGTCACTGCGCTTTGAAAAAGTTGCTCCCCTGAAAGCTAATGGTGTGCTTCGGATGTGTACGCACTGTGAAAAAAAGAAAAACATGCTGACTCAGAGAACTATCTGCATCCTGTAGCAAGTAGACAGTGTTGTTTTTACATCAACCATCAATGGATACTAGTATCTAAATATTAGAGATTAAAACTAGCATTTATATGTGTACATGAAAAAATATTAACAATGACTTTGATTGTAAAAATACAGAACGATTTTTATTGGGATCATTCAGACAGTTTGTGCACGACACCTGAGCTGCAAGACAGTGAAAGACTGTGTACCTTTTTTGGGGGGTTTTCAGCTCACTAATGTAGTGCATGTTCCTGTTGCACCTTCTTAAACTTGATATAGACTTCTGAATCAAAGCTAAATTTTAGCCTAAGCTGTAGATCAGCATATCCCTGAGCCAAAGCAAAGGGTTTAGCACACTCCAAAAGTTTAACTGCAGACTGAAATAACTGTGCAAGCCTTGCTTGTCTGCTGCATGACACCAGGTATTGCCAGTCTGGGTGTGGGTCTTATGCCGCGGCCACACCTGACGCAAATTGGTGAATTTAAACGCGCATAATGCCTGTGACGTGCCGCGCGTAATGCCCGAGGGGCGACGCACGGCACTGCGCAGGCGCAGTAGAGAGCCGGAGCCAGTCGGACTCATTGATGACCCGTGCAGGCAAATCCAGCTGGAAACGAATATTTACAGAACTTACCTTCAAAACCTGTCTCCTCAGAGACTTTCACCCAAGCCTGCTCCTTTTTGTTCCAGTCTCTGTAGAGTACACACGTCGAATCGTATAGCTCCGGATGATGACAAACAGCACAGATCAACCTCTCCTCCATCTTTCAGAGGGGTTTGAGCCGGAGCAGGTGACCGGAGCGTCACACCTCATCAAATCAATGACGTTGGGAGGGAATGTCATCGCTGAATGGCTGCCGCGGCACAGCGTCACGCGAATTTGCGACAAAAGTTCAATATTTTCAACTCCAGCGTAGAGGCGTTTGACACCCCAAACATGCCGGATACTCCGTCTTTGCATTGACTTTGTCGTGAATTCGCATCCGGTGTGGCTGTAGCATTAGGCCTGTACTTTGCTACAAACATTGCAAAAGAAAAACAAGCACATCAGATACTCACAAAGATACCAGAGATGTATTTCTTAATTTTTGTCTTATTCAGTGGCCAGGTAGCACTAACAGTCATTGTCCTCTACCTCAGCTGATTCAGAAGTTTTGAATTCAACCTTTTCTGATGTTTCCTGTCTTTTTGTCCCCAGATAGTTGCATTTTGATTGACTCAGTTCCAGTTCCAGACTTCCTGGCCCTTGGATCAGCTCAATTTTAGTGTAGCAGTGTAGCACTGCTGTCAGGTCCAAAGTTAGATGATTATGCCCCTGATGTTATTCAGGTCATTAATGTTGATCATATTCAGTTATTCAAACATGTTTAAAATGCCTTATCAAGAGTTCCCTAATCAAATCAGTGCAAAAAAATACACCAGAACATATGAGATTGGTGATTAAAGTTTAAAATCTCCTGAGGTAAGATTCAAATGTGTCCCCAGAGGACCCATTGGACAGGGCTCCTGTTTCTGAAAAGGTCATTTTTCAAAATTTGGGCAGGCTGACATCATTGATTTCAAGTCACCACAACAGAGGACAGAAACTATACTTTGTGGAAGCATTTTGGCTGGACGCTGACATTTACTGGTAGGCTTTTTGATCTGTGTTTTATGATTGTTTATATGTTTATTCATATTTCCCAGCATAGGGCTGGCTACACAGCCAGATTGGTAATGTTAGCTTCTTTAACCCAGTTACTGAGAGTTCCCAGAAATGTTCCCCACTTTCCCCTGTCTGTAGGAGATGGTTGCAGAGGATTTGAGGAAAATGGGTTAAGCGATTGGGTTTAGACAGATTTAAAATACGGCTTGAACTGCACTACACATTTGACCCCTCTTTGCTGTTTCAGTATGGTAGGCCTGCACCAGTTTATTTCCCATATAGAATTCCTTTATGTTTCTGGATCAGTTGGATGCCAGAGGATGCTTTACATCTGATGTTTTTTAGTAATTCCATCCTTTGGCCTGGTATGATATGAGTGTTGACTGCATGAAGCTCTTTGGCGTACTGGGCTTGTTTACTGACTACAGCTTGAAGGCCAAACTTGAATCCTCAGTTTATGTGACTCCCAAGGCGGCACAAAGTGAAGCACTGTGGGCAACCCAGAGGAAATAAATGATCACTGCAAATAGTTTAGTAAAAGTATGCAAAGGGTTATTGGAACTTCCTTTATTTCCTGTCGGGAGACGAGTGACAGCTGTTTGCAGTGAAGGAATAAAGCATCGAAGCGGCATGCAGAGGAAGGGCTGCCGGGCTCTAGGGGATGGGAGAAAGGATCCTTATGAAATATTGAAGGAGACTGGAGATGGGGCCAGAGCACGTTTGCCTTTCCTCCTCAGCTCCTCCGGCAGCCAACAATGTGCGTGCTCAGGAGGGGAACTCACAGTCCTGCCAGCTAAGGTGAGGGGGTTTCTGTGAGTATATATACATTCAAGTCCTGTCTATCTTTGCACGACTTGTTATCTATACATGAAGAGCAGGTTCTGAGTGTGTGTGTGCATGTGGGATGGTGTGTGGGCCCAGAATGAGTTCCTTCACTTGGATTTAATTGATCTGAAATAGCAGGTGGGGTTGGTGGATAACCAAAAATCTGATTCAACTCAAAAGGAGACAGAAACAGGAAAAGAAACAGAGGTAGATCATAGGAGATAGAGCCAAGTGAACACATTACATATTCCCAGATACAGTATTTGACGTGATCTCTTCATGGCTTTCCAGCAGCACAGACATTCTAACAATTTCTGGTATCCAACCAGCTGATGTAACTTCTACTTAAACATCTGAAATGTACTGATTCCAGGGGATGAAAGAATTACTCTTCTGTGGAAACATTTCCCAAATCAATATGATTTTTTTAAAAACCTGAAATGATTCATTCTTTTCCAGTAAACTGAGTTTCACAAATGAGATAATGGGACTGGCCTGCTTCTGTTACATAAGAACAGCAAAGCCCCATTTATCACTGCATTTTATTGTTTTAAGACAGAAATCATTATATCCACAATCACTATAGAAGAAATGCTAACAAGACAAACAAATCACTGATTGTAAATTCAAATATGCTGTATACTGTGCCTCCTGTTGGTTTGTAAAGTAATGTTAACCAGTTTTAAGCTATGAGACATCCCACATAGATGCAGAGCAGACAGACCTGCCTGATTCTGGAATCATGCATCTTCGTTTTGCCAGCCTCCATTGTCCAACGGTTTAACTCGGCTTAATGCTTAACGACCCAATCAGGGAAGAGAGGTGGGAGCAGCAAGAGCTGTGGGCGGCTAATGTCGGTTAGCCTGTGGTCGTCATGGTTACTCAGTTATACTTGGCGAAATCTGCTCTCCTCATGAGTTTACGCCATAGGGATTGTCTTTGACGAGGTTTGTGTCACATATTGGTGTTAAACGATACATCTGTGTGGTATAATTTAATGTGTAACAATAGTCTTAAGGTAGTTAAGCTAATGGCTAACGGCTATTAGCTGTTAGCTATGGCCAACGGTCATGAATTGTTGTTTGCCCTTGTAAGCCGTTAGCCACTACGATTAGCTGCTACTTATGCAACATCATAGCAGTGCTGCTTGATGTGGATCGGTCTGTGATAAGTGTGATGAGCCAAACGATCGTCCAATCACAAGCAGCCGTAAAACTTTATTTACAGCTGCCGTGCATGCGCAGTACGGCTCATTGTTTCAGGGGCGACTGCCGGCTACTCAACAACTTTCTTCTTCCAGTTTTGTGCAAAATGGACGAATATCTATCAGATGAAGATGTTGTGGAGGAGAACTTTGAATATGATGGGTGTCCTTACAGCTTCGAGCCAGAGTTTACAGATGAAGAGCTCATTGAAAAGAGGAAGCCGCACTGCGCATGCGCAGAGGCAAATGTTCTTCTTCAGTTCAGAGGTCAGTACACACAACATGTCTGGAGCGACACCTGACTGTAATGGAGGAGTAGCGTGAGTGGACCATGATGAAATATTGGTGAAACTAATGAGTTTTTGGACGATTAATGCAGTTTTAGGAGCGGCGCTATACATGCCCCGTGTGCTACCATTATACGGATGTCCGCCGCTCGATTTTGGATCTAAATATCTCCTGAAGCACTGTTTGGATCAGGAAAGCCTTCTGGGTGAGTATATTGTTCTACTTCATTCTATAAACAATGTGAAAGCTGTAGAAACCAAACTTATCCTTTAACTGTGTGTACTGAAGGAGACCAAGGGCCCATCATAATGACCTACATCGGGGCCAGATGTTCCCACCTGACATCTCTGCTTATAAAAAAAAAAAAAACACTCCTGTGTTGCAAATAAATATCAAAATACTTTGTCAATGTGTGTATGACACATACATCAACGCTTACTCATTGACCTTTGCACTGTTATGTTTCACACTTAATTTCCCGTGGTCTCTGTGTTTGATTTTTGGGTTGAGTGAATTTTGTGGTTACAAAGGCGTGCTCATGCTTGGGTGCTAGCACAAACACAATAAAAAAACATTCTTATGCAAATTGAGCATGCTGGACAACAGTAATTATTGATAATTGCTCATAAACATCCCCTGTCAACAGTGGCGCATGCAAAGGCATGAATAAGAGGATGGAATCAATAGCTTCTGAAGCAGGAAAATGAACACAGGGAAACAGGGCGTGTTTGTACGGGTCATTTAGAAGCTCAAAGTGACCCAGTGAGCCACGACGTTATAGCAGCGACATGACTGAGGCATTTTCTGTGTAGAGGCAATTGGCCTGCACTGATACTGCCCAGTTCCTAGAAACACAACAATGTTTGCATGCCCTCAAAACCAAACAGGAGACAAAGTAAAGATGTTTGGATTCTGATTGCTATAATTTGCGTTTGGTGATTCATCCATAAAACTGCAAAGACAGGCTATAGTGAGGAAATAAAGCAGTTGTCTTGATAGAGATAATGAAATGGACAGCATTTTGAAAATGGTCAGCATATGCACGGTGTACGATATCTTATAATGGTGCATGGTGGAATCAAAGAGCAATGGCTTTGGTGTTTTTTGTTTACATGGTCATTAGAGCACACGGGGTGAATAATGGCTGTTTTGTCTTTAACAGCAAACAGACAGAAACATTTGTTAAGCATCCACGCTGGTGTTAATTAGGACTAACAAAAACATGGTCTTGGCCTAATTGACCCATGAATCCCACCTCTTCTAGCTTTGTGCTCCAACAAATATTAAAAGTTTCACTCTGTCAACTTTACTTTTTCAGTTTCATTCAGATTCTGCCAAGCTGGACAAAAGCATTTGGTTTAGTCTTTTGCCTGCAGGACATTCAGATATCAATAATAAGAAATAGCCTTGCAGTGCAGATGGATCTGCCTGATTTAATTTGTGTAATCAGACAGATCCATCTTCCTAAGCTCCAGTCTAAAACAACTGTAATCAGCACAAAGGACGATGGCCCAATCAGTGTCCTTTAAAGCAAGAGGAGATTGGAGCTACGAGCAAGTCGACAACAGGAAGTGACTATTCAAACAGATATTAGCATAGATGCTAACAGCTTCAGTAGCAGGTTATCAGATCTGAACCACATTTCTTTGGTAATTAAAAAATAATACCATATATTTTCTGAGTTGGCTTTGTGCAGTGGTTCATGTTCTGTCCTGAATGACCTGGCAGTAGCACTCATCTACTGCATTATTTGATTAACCCACACTTAATGTGATTGACGGAACAATCTTATAATCACATGCCAGATACAAACGTGTGCAAAATTGTTGGTACCCTTCCGTTAAAGAAATAAAACCCCACAATGGTCACTGAAATAACTTCAAACTGAGAAAAATAAGAATAAATAAAAATTAAAAAAAAAAATACCCAATGAAAATCAGACATTGCTTTTGAATTATGGTTCAGCAAAATCATTAAAAAGAACTAATCAAAAGTGGCCTGATCAAAAATGATGGTACCCCCTAGAAAAGATTGAAAATGATTTGACCATAGGGACATGTTAAACTAAAGTGTGTCCTTTAATAAGTATCACAGATGTCTCCAAGCTTGTAATCAGTCGGTCTGCCTCTTTAAAGGGTGAAAAGTAGTCAAAAAGTAGTGCTATTTGATATCATGGTGTACCACACCGAAAACGGACCAAAAAAATCCAGGCACTAAAGTTTCAGGCTGATGGCATTTCAGCCGTCTGCTTTTGCTGCCCAACCTGAACCTTCACAATTATCACATTTACATGAGAACTTTTATTCCCCTTTAATTCTGAATAAAACTTAAATCCCCTTTAAAAAGATTAAAAATGACCATGCAAACACCTTATTCCGAATGAAAATCATAATTCTGAAGTAAAACTTTTTTTGTTGATCATGTATACGTTCATTCCGCTTTAAATTAATTCTGGTTGTTCTGCGCATGTTCTTGTCCTGCAGTGATGAGACTCAGGACGCTGATGGGAATAGGGGCCGCCTGAAATAGGCGAGACAGTTTGTTTAATTAGAGCCTTAGAAGATTTGGAAGTATTGAAAGTGTGGGTGGACGTAAGCATTAAAATTTGGACCTTTTTAAAGCTGTAGCATCAAAGTTGGACAATGTTTCCCTGATGGATACGCTGGAGATGCTGAATTTGAGGTTTTCTTTCGGTATATGTAAATACGTCACTACGTCACGTCCGCCCCCGTCCAATCAGAACCAACCAGGCCTGTAATTAAGGCGAATAAACGTGTTCTCCATGTAAACCTTTATTTGAAATTATTTCCACGTAAAAACGAAGGAGAAAACTTTAATTCTGAATAATTAATTCTGAATAATTAATTCAGAATTTAAAAAAAAAATGTAACCATGGCCAATGTGCAGCCAATGTACTTGATTAAAGCCCTTACTTTGTGATAAGATGGTAAGACACAGCCCTAGTGCTCGCTAGGCCTGAGCAACAATCAACACAGCATAACATCATCTGTACAGCCCATAATGCTGTGACAGCAGTGGCAAAATTCATCTTGAGTAATATTGGCAATTGCCATTGGCAGTAGAAGGCAAACCCCATGATGCAGTACACATTACAAATTTAAACCACCTCTAAGATTCTGAAGACATGAAATTTAAGTGTCGTAAGTTGCAGGATTTGTAAACCTTGTGCTTGCTGTTTTTGCTTTTACAAAACAGATAATAAATTGTCAAGGATTTGCAAACTCAAAAAGAATAATACTATAGGTGCATCCCACAGAATGCAGACTCATTTAGTGAGGAAATTCCCAACAATTAAAGGTGTACTGTATAGACACAATAATAACTTAATCACTGTGCAAGGCCTTGTGAATTAACATGGAAACAAGGCAAGAGATTAAAAGATGCAGTACAGGCCAAAAGTTTGGACTCACCTTCTTATTCAATGAGTTTTCTTTATTTTCATCTCTAATTCCATTGTAGATTCTCACTGAAGTAATGATGGCCACTTGTTTCTCTTAACTTAGCTGATTGGTTTTTGCCATAATATTAATTCTAACAGTTGTCTAATAGGGCTGTGGGCTGTGCATCAGCCTGACTTCTGAACAACACAAATGATGGTCCAACCCCATTAATAAGGCAAGAAACTCCATTAATTAACCCTGGAAAGGCACACCTGAGAAGAGAAAACCATTTCAGGTGACTACCTGTTGAAGCTCATAAAGAGAATGAAGAGTGTGCAAAGCAGTAATCAGAGCAAAGGGTGGATACTTTGAAGAAACTAGAATATAAGACATGTTTTCAGTTATGGCCCTTTTCCATTAGCCCTGCTCCACTTTTTAGAGGATGTTGGTGCAGTATGATTGCTCTGTTCGTATAAATCCGTCTTTAGGTGTGTTTAATCCCGAGAGTTTTGGTATCATATATTGCTAATTAACATCAAATATTTATATATTTTCAATTTCTGTGGGAGTTGTATTTTATTTTTATGAATCGTATCCTGGGGGCGGGGGCTTCGGCTTTCTGAAGGGCGGAGTAGACGATATAGACGGACATGTGCAGGTGCAGAGGAGAGTGGCTCCGTGGAGGAAGGATGCTTTGAAGCAGGGCTTGGAGCAACACTTTTCTGACTGTACGGACTTAATTTTGCTGAGAGGTTTTTTTTGTGATGTGCAACCCTTTTATTTACATTTTTCTTAAATAATAATCTCCTTTTCTGGTCATTTAAATCCGTCTGCTCTGGTCATTGGAACACTGAAAGTTGCTCAGCAATTAAATCACGTATCAGACACTTCCAGTCCTGCAGGAAGTGGCAAGGGGAGTTTTTGTTTGGATTTAAGTTGCCACTACATCACTCTACTCGACTCTACCCGGCTCTACTCTACTCGCCTTGTGCTGCTTTTCCATTAGCCCCAGTCGCCTGCCCAACGGGTGCAGTGAGCGGCACTGCAGTGACGTCATTTTGAGCGCGACACAACAATCTGTGGCTTTTTGTCACAAACCGAGTAAAAAAGGAAAGCAGAAGAAGGCTGCAGGTGGTAAGAAGAAATACCCCTTGAGAAGCACAGGAGAGTTTTGGAAGCTAAACAACAGAATGAAGCCGAGGACGAGAGCAATCCAGCTGCAAAGAAAAGACGTATGAGGGTAAGCTAACGGTAGCCACCGCTAGCATGCTAGGTCGTCACGCTCATGACTCATCGATGACGACATTGTCTGACCAATCAGTAGTTGGCAGTCGGTGATGTCATCTTTTAGTATGGACTCAGCTTGCTTGGAACCAGAGCGGAGTAGGTACTAAAACTAGCTTGTTTTAGGAGGTACCAGGCTAGTGGAAACACGCTGCTAATCGAGTACGGCCAAGGCGTGCCAGTGGAAAAGGGCCATTATTTCACACTTTTTTGTTAAGTACATAATTCCACATGTGTTCATTCATAGTTTTGATACCTTCAGTGAGAATCTACAATGTAAAAAGTGATAAAAATAAAAAAAAAACATCGAATGAGAAGGTGTGTCCAAACTTTTGGCCTGTACTGTACATATTCCAAAAGTTACTCTTAAGCTCTTTCTGTGAATGTAACTGAAATAGTCAGGGTTAGACTGAAAGACCCAGATCAACAAATCCTCGAAAGAGAATGTTGAAATCAAACAGCCCAGCTGAGTGGGTGGATGGAGAGTAAACACAGTGTTTTGCAATCCTGCTGCACACTGTTGAACCAAAAACTGTCCACACAACCTGCTACACATATGTGCTATTGTTGTCACTGTTGACTAGCGCCGGGCCTTTTTATTTCCAGAAGGGCATTGTAAGGTATTTTGAGATCATGTTTATAGAAGCAAAAATAAGAGCAGGAACCCAGAGGCTAGCAGAGGGAAACCCAACACTTTAAACCTTGTAGCAGTGTGACAAAAAAAGGTCATTGCCAAGTCAAATAAAGTTTATTTGTTTTTCTACAACTCTTTTCATCAATTTCCATGGCCCAGCAGATAGTATCCCCACTTTGCTTATTTACTCAGAAACCGCTACCTCTGGTCAGCTCTCATTCAGCACTTAATGTCCATAACGCCTTGGGTAATTGTTGTTTTCCTCTGCCTCTGAAATCTCCCCGCTTCACAAGACTAAGCCCCTCTGTCCTTTTGTTTATTTTCAAAGGCCAGGACAAATACCCTCGGGTCAACTTCAACAGGCTAGCGGCCTTATGTGCGCCTCAAAAGTGCCCTGAAAATCTGTTGAGCTGACATAAATTTGTTCCAGTTGCATGAAGGAGCAGGAAGAATGTGGATGGGTATAGAGAGAGAGAGAGAGGAGAGTCCTGGTGGTGGGACTGACTCAGGTCTTGCCCAGACTTGGGCTTACAGCAGGGATCACTCAGCTTTGGTCAGCTCTTCCCCGCTTCAAAGGCAGGGAGGAGAGGTTCTGTGAAATCATACAATAACAGTGCATATAACCACCCTTTCAAAACACAACTGGACTGAACTGGATAGGTGGGAACGAGACTGGAGGAAGGGATGGAGTTTCACCGCTGATACAAGGAAAGATAGGAACATATAGTACTTGCTTCTGTTCTGTGGGAACATATGTAAAAGGTACACAAATATACTCAAGATATCTTCAAAAAATGTTAGGTCAGAGGATAAGCTGGCTGATCGTGCACTTTATCGGCAACACCCTACCTCATATTTACTCTGTTACACACTTTCACACATGGGACTTGGCCTGTTCAGCTTTTTATAGCCAGTTATTGAGTTTCACTGCTTGAATGAACAAGTTAAAGAAGAGTCATTACTGAGTGTGAACTAAAAGATAGTGGTGTAACACAAGTAAAACAGGATGTCTATTTCATGGGGATAGGACAATGATGTGGCATCACAGTTACCTGAGTATGAGAAGTCAACAGGTATTTCATTCTAAGGTTCGATAACACTGCTTCTCTCATCTCATGGAAGAGTGCTATTTTTGAAAACCAAAGTGATAACTGGTAGGCCAGCTTAAAGAAACAATATGTAACTTTCCCACTTGGTAAGTAGAAAGCTGAATCAGTTTGTTAATGAAAGGCTTAAAGGTGCTATGAGGAGAATCTAGTTCCAGCAGAAGAATGTGATTATCACTATGGCAGCATTTTTGTAAATATAAGTCTAACAATACTATGTATACAGCTGATCTAGAGCGACACACCCCAGTCAGAAGTGCAAATAAATGGATTATTACAGGAGCTAAATAACTGTTCACACTGGGGGCATCCATCTTCCATTGTCAACTCAGGGGTGGTGAGGTTTCACCGAGTTCCCAGTAGGAAATTCAGACTTCGGGGGACATTCCAGTTGCAGTTTCCTACTTGGAAATTCCTACTTCTGACTACAACTGGAACGCACCAAAAGACGTGACCCAAGCCAAAGCGTGTGTTTGTTGTGATGCTAATGAATGCAGCTCGGACCTTCCTCAGAACTCTGCATTGCTTTACAACTTCTTTTTTCAACAACTTACAGGATGCAAAGCCACGAGGTAATGTATCTCTTTCTAGTTACGTAGCAGTAGTTTTTGATGTGTGACAACAAGCAATTTTTGGAAAACTTAGTGTAGTTTTGTAGCCGGCTGTTCGACCCGACCACTTAGCGAAGGAATAGCATTTATAGATAACCTATTTTGATGCTATAAAACTCATCTTAAAGTGTGTATTTCCATCAGGCATATATCTAAAAGGGAGACTTTTTTGTAATTACTTAGAAACTCCTCATAGCATCTTTAAATGACACTGAATTTTTATGCTTTCAGTACCATGCAACAAGTAGGCTAAAGTTCTCTGGTGAGAAGAATGGCTTTACAGCATTAGTTCATATACAAGGTCTCAGCTAAAAAGAAGCCATGTCGCCCATCTTGATCCTTTTAGTTCAAATGGTTGAGACTTATGAGGCTTTTCCATCATTAGTATCAGCCAGACTCCACCTGACTTTACTCTGTTGTTTGTTTTAACAGATTGCACCTTGTATCCATCCCAAGTTACTATATCCCCTATCCAGTGAGGTTCAAATACCCCTTTTCCACCAAGCTGGTTCCAGGGCTGGTTCGGAGCTAGAGCCAGACTTAGCACCAGTTCTTTGGTTTTCCACAGACTAAGCACCGGTTGCTGGCTCTCAAAACCGGTGCTTAGCAAGCACCAACTCTTTGCTGGGCCAGCAGAAAGAACCAGGTTACGTCGGGGGCGGGATTAGCAGAGTAAAAACAAGGAAGAGAGCCATTTTTAAAAAGACGAGGTTGGAGTAAGCGAAAAACAGATTGAAAAGAATATATAAAGAAAGAATAAAGGGACCAGAAGACCGAGCTGGGCCGTAGTGACAATGGTCGGCCACGTTTTAACAGCCCGCATTACAAAATGCTCGATGCTGTTCTCGGGGACTGACCGGCGTGCAGCGCTACCGGGGCATTGAATTTGGCCACAGCCATGCTGGAGTCTATGCAGGAGGACACAACCCTGGAGCAAACCTCCACAGAGCCTGGTAACTTTATTGTTTTGTTTATTGTTGTTCGCCAGTTGTTATGGGAAACTTGCGTGATGTATACAGACGTATACATTGACGTGCTGACGCAGCTCTCTGGCCGGCACCCGTTTGTGGAAAAGCAAACGGTTCTGAACCGGTTCGCTCTTGAACCAATTGTGAACCGGCTCTAGCACCAGCACTAGCATCAGCCCTGGAACCAGCTTGGTGGAAAAGGGGTAAAAGTGAGCTGACCCCGAAATCTAACTGGTTGGAGTATCACCACAACAGATTGAGGGGTATCCAACTCACAACATGGTTCTGTATGTCTTCCCAAAACTCTCCTCTTTTTTCAATCGTATGTCGTTTCGGTGCTTGCAACTGCCTTTGGAACAAAGTTTGTTCACCATTCATTGAAAAAGTCCTGATTTAATTTTGATCCACAGATTTTTTTCAATTAAATATTTAATCTAAAAAAGCCCTTCTTTCCTGGACCCAGGAATTTTTCAAAGATTTGTTAACATTACGTGATAGGGCAGTTTTCCAGATTTTTACAAATAAAAGGTCTCACAGGAATTGAATTCCATTTAAATCAGATTTTGTTATTTGTGCAAATGAGAAGTGATTTGATTTTGTAGTGATTTGAATTTCGATTGGGATCCAGGAATATTTCAAGTTTTTTTTTAATCAACAGTGTGAAAAAGGACAGTTTTCTTGACTTTTCCATAAGCCTCCCATTTCATAAACAGCTTTTTTGTTATTGGGATACGAAGGTGCTGCATAGAAACATTTGATGGGACAAGATATGATGATATACAAGCACAAATTAACACTGACTAACAGAAACATACAATTAAGCAGAAGAAAGGGAAATAAATGTTGACGAGTTTCATCATTGGCAGGAATGACCGGTATGAAAAACAAAAATTCAACTATTGGTAATTATAATAACACAACAGTAATTATTGTGATCATCATTGTCCTCATCTGTGATTATTATGGTTACCATCATTATAGTGAGCATATTAATTATTATCATCATAAAAACAATGGTAAAAGTAGTATTAAAATGCCTAACTTTAATTATACACACTGATAACAAAATATTTGTAAGCGAATTAATAACAAAATGTCAATTAAAAATGATGTAAAATTTGAAAAAGCAAAACAGTAACCAAACAGAATAGAAAATAAGATGAGAAGGGAAGAAAACAGGGACAAAAAGGGGAGAAAAAACAAGGGATAAACACAAAAAGAAGAAAACAGAAAAATGTCTCATCTGCATAAATTGATTCAAGAATTGCTGAATATCTGCGGCGTGGCTCAATGTCAGCTGTGAGGGCAGCATATGGGGGCTTATGGGGGATGTTTTAATAAGTTAAAAGATTGTATGAAGGGGCCTGATGACAATCATAGTGGTTGATTTGTCTTTTGGAAGTTGCTTTGAGTTTTTCTGTTGTAATATGTCCTAAGAGTGTGTTATGCCAGTGGAGTGATGATAGTTTTTCTGTACTCCTAGCTTAGCATAATTGTTGTTTTGGCGACTGTTAAGGCAACCCAGGTTGACTGCATAAATAACTAGACTTTTCAGAAAAAAAAAACACTATTTTAATGGATGGCTGAATATTGTTAACCTGACAAGCCAGATGGACAGCTCCATCTATCTGCCACAGAAATATTTCACTAGTCCATCTGGGTAGGAGCCCTTTAAATTTGTTTTCAGGGGCAGAAAGTTTAAAAAAAACACACAAGCTTGTGATTGGACAATCGTTTGGCTCGTCACATTCATCACAGACCAATCCACATCAAGCAGGGTTGCCTCCTATAATGAAGCATACATAGCGGCTCATGTAGCGGCTGATGGCTAACAACAGTTAATAACAGTTCATGGATGTTAGCCATAGTGGCTAACTTAGCCGCTAACAACAGTTAATGAGTGTAAGCCACTTACTTAGCTGCTGACAGCTAATGGCCTTACACTATATGTAGCTGCTAAACATAGCGGATAATGGCTAACTGCGTTTACACCGCAAGTGACCCAGCTACCAAAATAGCGTCGCCCACTGCGGTATCGTCGTGTGTCCATAAATACCTCATTTTGGTCACCATTGCCGTCGGGCGTCGCTCAGTGACGTCACATCCACTCGAGTTTCACCGCGATCATATCATATATCATATAATAGGAAGTATAAGTGGACATTATTCCAGCTGTATCTTTTTCACTCACTTATCAAACACAAAACACTGCAGCTGATGCCCTGCAACAGTATCATCTGTGAGTTTACAGCGGTCCGTCTAGGCGAAACTAATGTCCTCACTGACTAATGTTTCCCACACGGACATGGACTGTTACTCCGTAGTCCGGATGAATAACTGTCTGTCTCGTGTACTGTCACCCTTGTACACCGCTGATTAGCTGTTGCCGCACAGCCACACACGACATCACCTGAAAAGATCAACATTTTTTTAACTTTGACATTGCGCGACGAGTGAAGTGGTATGCGGGAAACGCATTGCGGGAGGGTCAGCCCCGCCCCATTGCGGCTGTACATTGACTTTGCATGGAGAGTGATCGCCAAGGTAGTACAAGTAGCGTGCGGTGTGTAAGCACCTTTAGAAGGGTGGCTAACTGTTGTTAGCTGCTATGGCCAACGGCCAATAACTGTTGTTTGCCCTTGTTAGCCATTAGCTGTAGCGGCTAATGGCTGTTAGCCAATAGGGTAACTACCTTAAGTCTATTGTTTCACATTAAATTATACCACACAGATGATTCATTTAACTCTTATATGTAACATGAACCTCGTCAAAGACAATCCCTACAAGTAAACTTCTGAGGAGGGCAGATTTTACCAAGTTTCACTGAGTAGCCATGAGGACAATAGGCTAATGTTTGTTCTCAACTTCTGGTTCTCAACTCTCGGTTGTCGTCACGTCCGTGTTCTGCAGCTCCCGCCTCTCTTCCCTGATTGGGCCGTTAAGAATTCAGCCGAGTGAATTCATTGGACAACGGAGGCTGGCAAGACGGACCTGCAGGATTTCAGAATCAGGCAGGTCTGTCTGCTCTGCATGGGTAGCTTATTGTATTGTCCTGAACAAATTTGTTTTTTGTACTTTAATTTGGTAACAGGTGAAAAAAACAACAACATGAAAGATGACCGATTGCAGTTTCTGAAAAACAAAGAAATTGTAAAAAAGTTTGTGCCCATGACTACAATAAGGCAACAAATTTGTTATTCCACGGCGTACATTGAGCTCCCCCTCCCCTCAAAGTGCACTTACTCCTGTTTGGGTAATGCCGCTAAAAACTAAAGTGCCAAGCTGTTTTGGAAATAGTTCAACTGTAATTACGAGTAAAAGTATATATTTGTGACCGCTTTTTAAATGATGTGTTCAGCAGGAACCAGTGGGATGGCAGTTGAAAGCGAGGCTGAGGAAGTGGGTAAGCAGGGAGTGACCGACTGACATACTAATGGTTTTAGTGTTATTTGTTGACAAAAGAGGAAAAAGAAATATCCCAAGCCTTATCTTTAAAATGAGAGTGTTTTCAGATTTCCTGAATATACTTTAACCACCAGCTGCTCTCAACTTTAATAACCAAAGGAAAAAAGTCATATTTTAGAGACTACTGGTGTAGAAATGCTGACAGCCCGGTCTGATCCACAGCAATATTGTGTTTCCCACTGGGGTAACCCATACTAAAAACTTATGACCTCATCTAGCTGAATGGTTTATGGTTTCTTTTTCTATGGTGGCTTTTACGCAGAGGGAGACATTTTGGGGGATGCCACTGTGCCGGGTTCCTCTTTCTCCTCAGTGGAAAAGGTAAATCTGAGCACATGGAAGTCATCAGCGCGGACCATAAGCTTGTGGCATGGAGACTGTTAGCAGGAGCCTGTGGACTCGCTCACACACTCATGTAGTTGTAAAGGTTATGGATATAACAAACAGAGGCTACAAAGAGCACAAACAGTGCATGATTGTTGGGGCGGGTGTGAATGTGTGCGTCACTTCAGCTTCAAGTGTTTGATGTGTGCGAGCGGTGCTCCTGTTATTCTCTCTTTGACAGCTAAATAACCCCCCTCCCTCCCTTCTCTGTTCATAACCTCAGAAGATGATTAGTTCATATTTTCCCCCAATCGTACGGACTGGTCCCTGGTGACAGAGCTGTAATGTGTTTTATAGATATGATACAAGTCACCCCGTAAATAGGTCAGCTGTCTGAAGTGTGATGTGTCATGTGGTCCTTTCCAGCTCTGAAATGTCTTCTCTAATGAGCCCTAGTGATTTTGGAGAGGAAAACACCACAGCCCTTTTTCCAATAAAGCCTCTCTCTGCCTCTGTGAGCCTTGCATGACAGAAACAAAAGCTGTTTGTCCTATTGGGGATTGGAGTGTGTGTGTGTGGGTGTGTGTCTGTGTGTGTGTTATTCTGTGTGTCCATGTAGCCTACTGTATGAGACCATTCTTTCTTGTAAATTGTGCTCTCCCATCATGTTCTTACCTTTCATTTTATCTCTCTGATTTCTTTAAATGAAATATTCTGTTGTGAGTTTTAACACTTGAGTTGGAGGCTCCAAAAAGACGTCACTGACTGATAGTCTGGTGTCTTATGTCTATCACCTTTTATAATTGTGTTATTTAGTTCATGTTCCAGTTGAAGTGGTGGTAAAAGAACTGCAGACCATGGAAATAACTGATAACTAAGAATACATTGAATATAGCAAAAAAAAGCCATATTCGGCCTTCGGTGGCATGAGGTTAAAGCAAGGCCAAATAGTACTGTGTGATGCAATGACAAAATCAAATACGTCATTGTGTGTGACTGTGGTTAAGCAGACTTGTGTCATAAGGACAGTAATTGATTTGTTGTGGGTTTATCCACTTCAGTGCACTTTAGTTTCTTTTTTAATGAATGTTTTGCTTTGTTTGAAGGTCTAACATGAATGAAAAACTTTGTTGTGCTTTTTTTTGAAAAGCAAAGGCTACTGGAATATTAAAAAATGTCATAACATTCAATAAACGATTACTTTAAAAACATGTCTAAAAATGCATTCTAAGCTATTTAAGCACTATTAAAGAATATAGTGAACTACTTTGCCTCCGCATCGGATATTTGGTATTCGGTCAAGAGTTTATATTTTATTCGGCTTAGGCTTTGGCCACAAATTTTCATTTCGGTGCATCCCTACTAATTACATTTACTTATGTCACGTGCAGTGGTGATTGCTCTAAGACTGCAAGGGAAGTTCAACTTCCCCTAAAATGTCCCGATAAAAGTGTTGATATGTCCTGCTGTGTGTACATTTCATTGACTAAATATGCTCTAGAATACCTTCATCTTTAGTTCAGAATCAGCTACTTATCACAGGTAACTGGAGCAACTTCCTTCTCATTCATCCCCGCAGCGTCTCAGCGCTTTAACACCGTCGGACGCTGAGCGTCTTCTGACTTCGATGGGGAAGCGTAGAGTGGGTTGTTCCACTGTGGAAACTGGACGGTCATTGGATAAAAGCTGGGCTTTGTCCCGCCCGTCAGACGCTCAGCGTCTCTGGGGGTCTATGAGGCAGTGAGCTGGCCTGGACGCTCGGCTTCTGCATGATGATTGGATGATCTGTCTGAGGCCCAATCCCTTTTTGATTGACAGTGAAATGAGCCAATCAGCAATCATGAAGCATAACCCTCCACTGGAGCATCTTCTAAGTTTTACATTCAGTTGTTCTGGAGAGGAGCTTCTCCTGTTTAAAGTGGATCAAGTCTTACACCCTCAACACAATGGGCCAAGACCGTTTAAGCAGTCTAGCTCTGCTGGCCATTGAGAGAACACTGGTAAAATCCCTCAAAAAGACACCTAGTTGGTACGACAGGGTCACAGATCATTTTCTTGAAAAAGAACGGAGGGTAGAATTTACATTTAAATAAATCAACAAATTTATGATGTAGGCCAGAAAAAAAGAGCTTCGCCTCCTTGACTGACCAGCAGCCGCCACTGGTCACGTGACTAGGCTGCTTTGTTGGGTGTTCTTTTCTTTTTTGTAATTTTTTTGAGAATAGCCTTTAAAATCTGTGTTCTTACTTCAACTTGACTATTTATGCAATAAGAATTCCACTCTGCCAAATTTCACATAGCATCTCTGCAGTGGTGTATTCGAGCCACTCTAGAAAGACAAAACATAACAATGATCAGTAGGTACATTTCTGGGGAAAATAATCTAATTATCAAGGTTTACAAGAAACCCAACCAAAATAAACCTCCTGATTTTTTCTTCATCATGTGAAGGGAAATTATACTGAAATAGGCTGTTTACTTTTTATCATGTCTGCAACTAAGACTCTGATCTAATGTACTTTTTTCTTGGACCGGGTGGAGATAAGGACATGATTGTAGTTTAGCTCATAATTATAACACCATAACTCCAGGACTTTAAAGAGACACTGTTGTTATGACATTTACCAATCTAAAATTGCAGGTGAGTTGATTAATTTCAAATTTAAGACTTAAAAATTTGAAGGTTTTGTTTTTTCCCTCATAAATTCAAACTTTCATCACAGATATCAATGTGTTTCTCTGCAGGGTATACAGTCAAACTTTATGTTAATAGAAAAGGGTATTCCCCAAGGTTCTTCCTTGGGTCCACTACTGTTTAGCATTTTTATCAATGACCTTCCTCAAGCCTGCTCCGATTGTCACATTCATCTTTATGCAGATGATACTGTAATCTATACTTCTGGGCTCAATATTTCACAAATACAACCAAAATTAAAGTCAAATTTTGACAACATACAAAAATGTTTTTTTTCCAATAATCTCCTACTTAATAAAAAGAAATCCTATAGCATGTTATTTGGTACCCAACAAAAACTTTCACATTCAGATAAACTGACCATTTTTTACCCGGATGGTAACCCACTTGATACAACAGAATGTTTTAAATATCTTGGTGTCTGGCTTGATTCCCACCTCACCTTTAAAACACATGTAGAATCTGTCATCAAGAAAATAAACTGCACCCTGGGCATATTGAATCGCTCAATAAACTATTTTACTTTACAGGTTAGGAAAAAGATTATTTTTACAGCTTGTTCTTCCCTTACTTGACTATGCAGATATTGTATATCAGAATACCTCAGAATCCAATCTGTCAGCTATTAAAGTTACTTATAATAATCTTTGCAGATTTATTTTAAGATGCCCCTACAGAACTCATCACTGCACTTTGTATTTTTCTTTAAATTGGTTATCACCTGAGGCTAGAAGGCAGTTTCACTGGCTGCAGTTTATTTTCAAATGTATTTATTATAACTATCCTCCATATTTAAAACAATATCTGATTCCGTATAGCTCTCAGCATAACCTTCAACACATTGATAATCATTTTTTCTTTGTTCCAAGAATTCACAAAGAAATTGGACGCTTTTCCTTTAAATATAAAGCTCCATCAGACTGGAATTCCATGCCCAATTTTCTAAAATCTATTAATTCTTTTCATCTCTTTAAGAAATCCCTTTTCACTTACTTATTTAAGCCTTTTTTTTGTTTTGACATTCAACTGATGGCAATATTGGTGTATGATGAACAGTGATAAACTGTTGTCAAATGTTAGCTTCTGTATTTGGACTGTATGAAAGATTAATGAGGACATTGGGTAAATATCATGATGGGCATATATTATCTTCAGATGTTATAATTGTGAATCATTATTGGAAGGGGTAAAAGGGAATGGTCGGGTCAAGAGTGTTGTCTATATGTTATGTTTTGTAATGTACTGTATTGTCTTTGTTCTTTTCTGTTTAGTTTTGTATACTCTGAAATGTTTGGTTTAGTTATGTCTCTATGTAAAGGACTCCCTCGAAAACAAGATGCTGCATCTTAAGGGACTATCCTTTAAACATTTAAATAAAATAAATTTACCTCATTTTCTTTCCAAGGGACAAAAATAATAAAAATAAATGTAACAGAGAGAGTTAAATTACTGCATGCCTGCTGGCAACAAGTGGCTTTATGGCTGAACTGCAAAACTAACAAGTGCCTCAAATTTCTACAAAATCTCAACTAATGAAGTATAAAACTTAGTAATAAAATATCAATACAGCATTGAGACACAAAAATGTTGATGTTAAATTAATGTGTCAGTATTTCCTTACACCTTGACTAGGCTGTACCAGTTTAATTCTAAACAAGTCAGAGTTTGGCTCATTGTTTTTCAGCTGTTCTCCTTTTTGCTTTTTACAGAATAGTGTAGAAAAAGTGTCTGGTTTTTGGATTTACCTCAACAAATTAATTCAGTGCATCCTATCCATGTTCTTAACCCAAAATGATCCAAATTCAGATTCAGATTCAGACAACTTTATTTATCCCACAAGGGGAAATTCATTTGTAGCTTCCCAGTGTATATGCATTCATACAGTCAGTCAATAACATAAATAAATAAATAAATAAATAATCATCAAGGAAACATATTTAAGCAAGTACAGGACAGTCAGAGATGTTGGACATTATACGTAGCCTACGTATGCAAATCGTAGAGCAGGATAAGATAAAGCTAAAGAAATAAGAAAAGATAAAGATAAATCAAGTGGGATGAAAAAAACACAAGACAATGTAAAAAATTTAAAAACAGCGGGAATACGGATAAGACAAGAAATAAATAATATCCTCTAGAATTAGTCATTTAAAGCGGGTACAGTCTGTATTTAGGAGCTTAATAGCAGAGGGAATGAAGATTAGTTTTCCTTTGGGGCACATTATAACATCTGCCTGAAGGCATAAGATACTATAATGTTTTTGAACTCTCTTCATCCATCACATACAGTATTTACTGGAAAAATATATTTTCTAAATGAATAATGATCCAAATAAGCAGCTGTACAATATTGTTAATGACAAGTACAGAAATCTGGAGGTTTTCTCTGAAATTTTCATGTGCCACAACGTTGCAACAACTGTTTGTAATCCTACCATCACAGCTCGAATCACAGACACTTAAACACACATCCAAACATATTTTCAAACAGTTAAAAATCAAAGTCTAGCCCTTATTATCACCCTGCACTCAGTGTAGATTTGTAATGCACTGTAAAAAAAAATAGTAATATAACAGTATTTTACTGTTTATTTTACAGTTTTTTCTGTATTTTCAAAATGCCAATTAATTCACAAAAATAAACTGATTTTACATGTCAAATGTAATATAACAAGAAATTACTGTAACTGTGAAAAAACACAATATTTCTGTTCTTTTACAAAGGAACCCCGTTAGAGATACAAATATTTATTGTTAAAATATGTTAACAAGTGTATTGTAATTTTACAAATATTTTTCTGTTACTGAAGGGAACAAACTATAAAATTCAACTTTACAACTCTAAAAAAAACAACTTTTTCTATAAAATAATGTCATTAAGGGGTGCTGGTTTGGCGTAGTGGTTAGCACCCCATATACTTGCTTCTGCTGGTCCAGGTTTGAATCCCACCTGTGACCAGTTTGCAGAGTGTCTTCCCCTACTCTCTCTCCCCCTTTCACAAGCCTATCCACTGTCTCTCTCCATCAATAAAGGCACAAAATGCCCAAAAAATACATAAAAAAATAACGATAATGTCATTAAAACCAACTATTAGCAGCACATTCCTGTACATTTAAGCATAATTCTTCATATTACAATGTCGATTTACCATCTTTATGGGTATTTTGTTTTTTAACTTTAAATGTTTGTAATTAAATGTTAAAGAACCTTAAATTAAGGCAAAATCTCGTTAAAATTACAACTACAAACTGTATTTTAGTTACGGAAAGAAACTGTATTTTTATGAGAAAGCAATTTTCTCTTATTTCACTGTATTTTTTTGGCGCACCAGCTGCCAGAAAATTACCGTTTTTTTCACGTTTTTTTTTTTGTACAGTGTGTATACTGGTGCACAGGTCCTCCCCCTCCTTTTCACCCTCTCTTCTTGCCTTCCCTTGTGCCACAGATTCACAGGGCCCCATCCTCTCTTTCTGCAGCTGACACAGCCAAGAAGTGCACAAAGGGGGCACAGTGTCACTCCTGTCCATCACTATATCAAAGGGAACACATTTCCCTGAATATCTGTGACTCGGCATGCCTTTATCAGTGCTGAGCAACAACTGCTGGCATCCAAGTTAAAGCGCATTATCATCTTTGCTGCCACTTTTGTTGGTAAATGGCCGTCATTGGCTGCTGATGCTCCTGTATCTGATTTGTTGGCCACTGGAGCACAACGACCAGCCTCACTGTAGGGCCCATTTCCAAGAACATTTAGCATCGGACTGTGAGGGAGATGCTGATAATGGGAAATCTTTGTTTTCCTTCTGATATGGGGTATTTTCTTTTTTAGTCTGCCTCACATTTTTGGGGGGAAAGCCTGGAGTATCAATCAGTGACACACATATGTGCAAGGCTCCCAGGAGTCTTTAGGTCAACAAGTCCAGCAAAGAATTTCCACATTTTATTTTAGATTGTCAGGACATTTTAGGGAAAATATCCATTTTTGTGAAAAGAAGACTCATATTTAATGTGTGTAGTCTTCATTTTGAACACAGGTCCACTGTGTAGCACAGCCAGATGTATAAAGCATAGATTAGTCAAGAAAATATTGGAAAATTATTCTTATTGTGCAAGAACGTACATTTTAGATGTAACACAGAATCTGAGTTTTAATTGCAGGCTGCCAGTCACCCTGATGCAAGCTTCTATGAAGTTCAAAAGAACTTTCTTTTTTAAAACCAACTTGAAACACGTGTTACGACTGAAGTCGTATTGTGTTTAGTTTTTTTGTTTTGCTTGTGTTATCCAGCGTGGCTGTAGTGTGCGTTTGTGTGTGCTGAAGTGTAGCTGGTGTGAGTGCCGACAGGTACCCTTTTTTCTGATTTCTGATTGGCCATCGTTGTCGGATTGGCTGTGACAGAGGCTGGGCGGTATAAAAGGCGACCGATGACGTCAGCGAGCTGCAGGGGGAACCCCATCTCCCTCTTCTCCCAACCACCACGCCACGCTGTGCCATGCCACGCAGTGCCACGCCACATGTTCTTTTGTGTTAAGATTGTAGTTAAGTTAAGCTATTCTGTAATTTCGTTATTGGAAATATTTTTTGAGTTGTTTTTTTGTAAATAAATCATTATAATTGTTTCGCCTAAACCCATTTTGTTTCTCGTGGCTGCTTGGGATTTGGGGGGAATGGGTGATCATGTTGTGTTCTGGCCTCCCCTAGACGGGGCTTAACACATGTCATAAACAGTTCAGGGCAAGGGATGGACCTGAATAGGACTCGGCTTTGCATGATGGAGCCATCAAGCAGAGGAACATGTTTGAAGTTTGGTGATAAAACATTATGACATAGGGGATAATCAGGAGTCTGCCGTTGTCACAATGACTGTATGTAAGGGTACAAAAAGCCTTAAAGCTGTGCAGGAATGCAGTTATGAAGAGATGCCCAGACATGCAGTAGATGCCAAGCCAGTCACGCAGCACCCTGCTGCCTGGCAATGCACAGCTGAGGGTACAGTGTGTGCTCTAGCCTTAAGGTCAAACAGACAGTCTGTCTTTAAAGGTGCTATGAGGAGAATCTATTTCCGGAGACATAAAGACTCTGCTACCCATGAGCATGCGCGGCGACTGCCGTAAAGATGTGACCCAAGCCAAAGCGTGTGTTTGTTGTGATGCTAATGAATGCAGCTCGGACCTTCCTCAGAACTCTGCATTGCTTTACAACTTCTTTTTTCAACAACTTACAGGATGCAAAGCCACGAGGTAATGTATCTCTTTTACGTAGCGGTAGTTTTTAGCGCCTTGTGCTGCTTTTCCATTAGCCCCAGTCACCTGCCCAACGGGGTGCAGTGCCGCTATAAACAGCTGAGCGGCACTGTGGTGACGTCATTTTGAACGCGACACAACAATCTGTGGCTTTTTGTCACAAACTGAGTAAAAAAGGAAATCAGAAGAAGGCTGCAGGTGGTAAGAAGAAATACCCCTTGAGAAGCACAGGAGAGTTTTGGAAGCTATACAACAGAATGAAGCCGAGGACGAGAGCAATCCAGCTGCAAAGAAAAGACGTATGAGGGTAAGCTAATGGTAGCTACCGCTAGCATGCTAGGTTGTCGCGCTCATGACTCATCAATGACAACATTGTCTGACCAATCAGTAGCCGGCAGTCGGTGATGTCATCTTTTAGTATGGACTCAGCTGGCTTTGAACCAGAGCGGAGTAGGTACTAAAACTAGCTTGTTTTAGGAGGTACCAGGCTAGTAGAAACACGCTGCTAATCGAGTAGGGCCGAGTAGAGTAGGGCCAAGGCGTGCTAGTGGAAAAGGGCCATTAGTATCGTAGTTTGTAGCCAGCTACTTACAGCCCGGTGCTCTAAGACGTGTCTGAATAATATAAATTTGCTCTAGTTTTAATTGTCTTGTTCCTGAAGTTGAGTATCCAGGCCAGTCCAGCCCTGTCCGACCAGACCGTGAAGCTAAGGAATAGCATTTATAGATAACCTATTTAGATGCTATAAAACTCATCTTAAAGTGTGTATTTCCATCAGGCATATATCTAAAAGGGAGACTTTTTTGTAATTACTTAAAAACTCCTCACAGTCCCTTTAATTTAGTATTTAATATTTAAGCTCAATTTAGAACAAGACCAATGGTGTAATGAGAACATTTGGATAGTTACAGGAGGACATTGGTAGCGAGGTGATCTAAGTAGGCGATGCATGAATTAGGCTGGCTGAGTGATGCCAGTGATTTTGTTTTATCGAGTAGCGTGAGTGGACCATGATGAAATATTGGTGAAACTAATGAGTTTTTGGACGATTAATGCAGTTTTAGGAGCGGTGCTATACATGCCCCGTGTGCTACCATTATACGGATGTCCACCGCTCGATTTTGGATCTAAATATCTCCTGAAGCACTGTTTGGATCAGGAAAGCCTTCTGGGTGAGTATATTGTTCTACTTCATTCTATAAACAATGTGAAAGCTGTAGAAACCAAACTTATCCTTTAATACTCATCCAAGAAAATTTAATAGATATAGATTAAAAATCCTACCAGATACTTAGTACTTGAGGTTTTACTGTAGTGCTACAGGCAAGATGAACCTGCTTCTTTGTTGTCTCTTTTGGTGTAAGTGTGTGCAGAAGTAGAGCCAGGATCACATGGAGGCCTGGACAACATTTTCAAGAACAAAAGAATCTTTCTAATGTGTCCTAATACTAACATCCCCATAGTTTCCTGGAGGGGTTGAGTATTGTGCTGTGGATCCAAACCAGCAATCTGATGGACCAAACAAGACAAACGTTAGGATATTTGACAACAGTGATGCAGTATTTTTTATCAAGGGATTAAATTAAATTGAGAAATTAATAAGGGTTCCCATTTGCTTCAGTTCAACATCCGCAGTGACCAATATAAGCACTTATTACAAAAAGCAACCATTGAAAAAATATTGCTGGATGCACAGACTGGCAGCTAAACTAAACGGTTGATGTGTTTTTAGGATCAAGTACGAGAAAAATGCTGGTACTGTGGAAACATTACACCACCATTATATAATATCAGTCCTGATTTTCAATTTAAATGCACTTCTAAAAATGAAGAAGTGTCCTTTATGAATATTTATTAATAGTTTTAAATTGCAACATTGTCAATTATCAGACAGTAGGTTTTAGGTTTTGCTACAAGTCAAACTACTTGTAAGTTAATCAATTTCAGGCAACATGTAAAATGAATTTCAATGTTTTTTACTGATGTTTGATTCACCAAAACCACTTTCTTTTAGCATAAGCTTAAAAGACCACTGAAACACCTTTAATAAATTAGTGTATCATTTTCTCATTGAGCTAATAATAATGGCATCGATATTCTTACTGATACCCTTTTACATTGTTTTTATTTATTTATTTATTTTTTGCTGTCTTCAGCACATTTTTCTCTAAAATCTATTTTCTATGAAAAATTTGTACATTTTATTTTCTGTAAAAACTTCAAAACAAAATTGATTTCATGGATTTTGTATGTCAGACAGCCCACTCCACACATTTTATTGACTTCGCTTGCTGCTGGAGAGAAAAGAGATTTTTTTTTAAAAGACAGAATTTTTATTTTTTGGGGTATTTTTTGTTATCTGTGATGCAGACAGGTAGTTTGTTTTAGTTGTCTAGAAATTGTTATCAATTATTATTATTTTGTAATCAAGCTATGAAGAAACGTGCCACAACCAATTACTGTCCATGACCATGTAGAAACATATTTATATTTTTAGTCAATGCTCAATGTATGGCTCATTTTTTAACCCATAAATGAAATGTGAGCAAGGTTATAATAGTTTTGGATTTTCCATTACAGTTTAGTTTTAATTAGTTTTAGAGCGGGCATTCTAGTTTTTATTTAGTTTAGATTTTTGCCACAAGGCTTACTTTTAGTTTAGTTTTAGTTTAGTTTTACTTTAGTTTTAGTTTTTTCATACCTTATTTCCCAGGTGCAGGATTCAAAAAGGTCAGAGTAAGTATTTTATAATACTGTTTATTTTCAAGTCCAACATAGTGCTCACTGCTCAGTCAGTGCTGATACTGTACTGTTGGCTGCTGCCTTAAACACAAGAAAATAATATAAACTTAATATAAAGAATATAAAAATCAATATAAACAATATTAACTCTTGGCTTCCTTGTTTTCATAGGCTGTATAAGCCTCCTTATGGGTGCTCCTCAAATGGGCTTTTAAGTTTGTGGGATTTTTCCCCTTAAGAAGACCTCCACATATCTCACCAGTTTTAATTTCATTTGTTTGTCTCACTGTCGAACTCAAAAAAATCCCAAATAGGACACTGCTGCCTCCTCCCAACTTTAGACATTTCTTCAAGTTGTTCCAACAACATGTTTCGTGGCGGCACAGAGCACAGCCAGTCAGTGCAGTAAACAGGCACGTTCCAGCACATCGCTATGATGGTGCCGTACGGCGCTGACAACTGCCGAAAACTGTCGTAAAATTGGTTGGGAAAATGTATTGGATTAATTTAAATCCTAAAGGTTAATAAATGTTGTCAAAAACGATAACGAAGGACATTTTGTCTTTAATTTTGGTTAATTTCAGTTAGTTCTGTGAACACAAGATACAGTTTTAGTTTACTTATCGTTTTTGTTTTCTTTTCTAGTTTTTATTAGTTTGTGTTAACTGCAATGTATTTTAAATTTTAGTTTTCGTTTTTAGTTTCGTTTTAGTTAACTATTATAACCTTGAATGTGAGTTTAGTTAACTCACTCTATTCCTTTAATTTTGGGGGTTTGTTAGCCACTGTAAATTTGCACAGAAAATGAAGCTCAATCTACAAAACCCAAAACCAGTGAAGTTGGCACGTTGTGTAAATCGTAATTAAAACAGAATACAATGATGTGCAAATTGTTTTCAACTTAAATTCAATTGAATACACAGCAAAGACAAGATACTTAATGTTCGAACTGAGAAACTTTATTTTCTTTTGCAAATAATCATCAACTTAGAATTTAATGGCAGCAACACATTGCAAAAAAGTTGTCACAGGGTCATTTTTACCACTGTGTTACATCGCCTTTCCTTTTAACAACACTCAGTAAACGTTTGGGAACTGAGGAGACCAATTTTTGAAGCTTTTCAGGTGGAATTCTTTCCCATTCTTGCTTGATGTACAGCTTAAGTTGTTCAACAGTCCGGGGTCTCCGTTGTTGTATTTTACGCTTCATAATGCACCACACATTTTCAATGGGGGACAGGTCTGGACTACAGGCAGGCCAGTCTAGTACCTGCACTCTTTTACTACGAAGCCACGCTGTTGTAACACGTGCAGAATGTGGCTTGGCATTGTCTTGCTGAAATAAGCAGGGGCGTCCATGAAAAAGATGTTGCTTGGATGGCAACATATGTTGCTCCAAAACCTGTATGTACCTTTCAGCATTAATGGTGCCTTCACAGATGTGTAAGTTACCCATGCCTTGGGCACTAATACACCCCCATACCATCACAGATGCTGGCTTTTGAACTTTGCGCCTGTAACAGTCCGGATGGTTCTTTTCCTCTTTGGTCCGGAGGACACGACGACCACAGTTTCCAAAAACAATTGTAAATGTGGACTGGTCAGACCACAGAACACTTTTCCACTTTGCATCAGTCCATCTTAGATGAGCTCGGGCCCAGTGAAGCCGGTGGTGTTTCTGGGTGTTGTTGATAAATGGCTTTGGCTTTGCATAGTAGAGTTTTAACTTGCACTTACAGATGTAGACGAACTGTAGTTACTGACGGTGGTTTTCTGAAGTGTTCCTGAGCCCATGTGCTGATATCCTTTACACAGTGATGCCGGTTTTTGATGCAGTACCGCCTGAGGGGTCGAAGGTCACGGGCATTCAATGTTGGTGTTGGGCCTTGCCGCTTCCGTGCAGTAATTTCTCCAGATTCTCTGAACCTTTTGATGATATTACGGACCGTAGATGATAAAATCCCTAAATTCCTTGCAATAGCTGGTTGAGAAATGTTGTTCTTAAACTGTTGGACAATTTGCTCACACATTTGTTCACAAAGTGGTGACCCTCGCCCCATCCTTGTTTGTGAATGACTGAGCATTTCAGGGAAGCTGCTTTTATACCCAATCATGGCACCCACCTGTTCCCAATTAGCCTGTTCACCTGTGGGATGTTCCAAATAAGTGTTTGATGAGCATTCCTCAACTTTCTCAGTCTTTTTTGCCACTTGTGCCAGCTTTTTTGAAACATGTTGCAAGCATCAAATTCCAAATGAGCTAATATTTGCAAAAAATAACAAAGATTACCAGTTCAAACATTAAGTATCTTGTCTTCGCTGTGTATTCAATTGAATATAAGTTGAAAGGGATTTGCAAATCATTGTATTCTGTTTTTATTTACGATTTACACAACGTGCCAACTTCACTGGTTTTGGGTTTTGTATATACATTTTTATTAATGTGCAGGGTTTATGAACCCAATACATTCTGTCAAATCTGGAAAAACAAACTTTGTGAGTTTACAGCTCTCAGTGTTTCAGTTCTGGGATATAAAGGCCTGGATTTTGATCCGAGCTCAGTTCTTCTTATAGACTGTAAACAGGAGTGCGGTCCTCGGCTCCATCCCCACTCAGCGGTCTTGTTTCAGAGGTAAGGCACGCCATGGTCCTGGGGATCTCACCTCAGAGCACCATCAAGCCGTGCACATTCAGTTCATTCACTGACACATTAACCTCTAAATGAGCCCTGCCGTGGGGCCCTTAATCTGTCTTTGGCCACACAGACACTTTAATTCCCTCACACACGCTCACAAACAAACACACACACTCACACAAACACACACACAGACTCAGTGAAAGGCACCCGAGGGGTCATGGGGCAGGATTTGACCGTTTGTGCAGTCGACACTGAACTCATTTAACTCCCCGCTGAATGATCCGTGGGCATTGTGTGTTTGTCTGCGTGCACACATATGAGTGTTTGTGGCTGCATGTGTGCCAGGGGGAGTGAGGAGAGGAGAGGAGAGGACAAGAGAGGAGAGGAGAGGAGGAAACGAGAACAGAGATGGTGCTTTAATATGGGTGGAGAATTCACATGTATAAGATGCTGGCAGCTCCCATAGTGCTGCAGTCAATGGAATTTTTGGTTAATCCTCATTGAAACTGGGAGCTCCTTTCATGTTAGAAGGCCAAAGTGACCCACCATGACCTTTTGTCCTCTCTCTTTGAGGCCTCGCTCTAACAATTAGCCCATGCTCACAATGCCGACGCATGGAGAGGCAGAGAGCAACGTTCCTACAGCTCCAATACCCCTCCAGGGTCTGAAGGGAGCTCCATCTTCACCAGTCCCAACTGGCAGATCCTGAATCAAAACAGGGTGCAAGAAGAAGAAAAAGGGAGCACAACCAGGGGGAAAGGGGCTAAAAAACAAGTGAATTAAAGTGGAAATCTCCTCAGAGTGGAGAGAGAAGAGGAGGAAAGAGAGAGAGAGAGAATGAGAAACAGAAAAATACCAGAGCAGCAGTCAGCATGGCGGATAAAAGCCACTCTTAAGATAAGGTTGGCACAAATATGTTTTTAATCATGTCGCAGGGTCCATGGCAAACTTTGGAGATGTTGCCAACTGGGAACCACAAAAGTGCACAGATGTTTGAGATATTAATGTTCACTAAAACACACATTCACGAAGGCTGAATTACCGTACATGTGTGTGTGTTTGGCAGAAGACTGAGACCCACACACAGACACAAACACACCAAAAAGCTCTATTATCCTCACAAATGTTGCCGATATCAGCACACTGGATCAACCTATCCAAAATCTTTGACCTTTCTATTCAGAGATTACAGAGGCGGGCTCAAAAATCAAGACAAATTACCCTCTGTGTTTGTTTTTATTTGTCAGATTCAGTGTGTACTTAGGTGCGTGTGTAGCGCAGACAAAAGGAGTGTGTTTAAGTGTTTATGAATCCGTGTGTGTCGCTGTGCAGACACTAACACACACATGCATTCATTATCCATGAATGTGTGTGAATGCGTGCCAAAATCATATCGTTCAAACAAAGGCCATTTCTCAGTGTGTGGGTGTCTGTGTGTGTACACTTCAAAAACACATACTCACTGAACTCCTGTCATACTCTTCCAACATATGCTATGAGTTTGGCCCGTGTCCCGAGGAGCACTGCCACATGACTGAGAGCCCAGACAGCCCCAAACAATCAAACAATCCAAACGCTGAATTGCACTCAAGCATTGAAATCATTTGAAATGTGATACAGCGAGTAAAGAAATCAGCTATATAGCCGAAGATTTTTTTTATTTAAATCAGTTTCTCGATTCGATATCTTTTTATCCGGTTGGCTCGAATGCCAGGAGCATTCTCTTTTTTTTTTTTAGAGACCTCTGTGAAAGAAACCTCAAACTGTCCCGGTATCAATCTCCTTTTCTCCGAGTACTAAATCTTTCCAAGAGGCCTCCGGATGCTTCCAAGTAACGGTGCAAAGGGTTACATTGTTTTAGTCTCTCAGATGAAAAAACAGTCTCCAAACACTGTTTAATCTTCCTGCCAATTCACAACTAGATGAAAATATGTGCTACACGCTGACAGCTGCTGAGCTCTGTTAAAGAGACTGTGAGGAGTTTCTTAGTAATTACAAAAAAGTCTCATCTTTAGATATATGCCCGATGGAAATACACACTTTAAGATGAGTTTTATAGCATCTAAATAGGTTATCTATAAATGTTATTCCTTAGCCTTCCGTTTGGGTCGGACAGGGCTGGACTGGCCTGGATACTCAACTTCAGGAATAAGACCATTAAACCTAGAGCAGATTTATATTATTCAGACACGTCTTAGAGCACCAGGCTGTAAGTTGCCATATATAGCTGGCTACAAAACTACAATACTAAGTTTTCCAAAAATTGCTTGTTGTCACACATCAAAAACTACCGCTACGTAACTAGAAAGAGATACATTACCTCGTGGCTTTGCATCCTGTAAGTTGTTGAAAAAAGAAGTTGTAAAGCAATGCAGAGTTCTGAGGAAGGTCCGAGCTGCATTCATTAGCATCACAACAAACACACGCTTTGGCTTGGGTCACGTCTTTTGGTGCGTTCAGTTGTAGTCAGAAGTAGGACTTTCCAAGTTCCGAGTAGGAAACTGCAACTGGACGTCCCCCAAAGTCGGAATTTCTTACTGGGAACTCGGTGAAACCTCCCCACCCCTGAGTCGACAATGGAAGATGGATGCCCCCAGTGTGAACAGTTATTTAGCTCCTGTAATAATCCATTTATTGTCACTTCTGACTGGGGTGTGTCGCTCTAGATCAGCTGCATACATAGTATTGTTCGACTTATATTTACAAAAATGCTGCCATAGTGATAATCACATTCTTCATGTGATATTTGGGAACAACAACACAGGGCGTGCTAACAACAGCTAACAATAGCCTGGTAGATCGGCATGTTTTTTTCCGACTTCAACTGGAACATCGATAAGTCGGAGATGATGTCACTCCCAGTTCCGAGGTTACTGGAACGCAGCATTACGACAGTCACCGCGAGTGCTCATGGGTAGCAGAGTCTTTATGTCGCCGGTAATAGATTCTCCTCACAGTCCCTTTAAAGAGCATCTGCTTCAAATTGAATCAATCTCTGGCAATTGCTGACTTTTCAGTGTGCCAACTTTTACCAGAGGTTTGCCTCACTGGCTACAAAACAAATCTGCTGTCTACGTTTACATGAGATCTTTAACTCCCTTTAAATTCAGAACAAAACTTCCTCTTTCAGAAATCTCATAAACACCAAATTCTGAATTAAAATTACCGAAATAACATTAATTCCAAATTAAGAGGCTGATTTATTCTGATTTTAAATCCAAATTGAACAATTTCTCGATCATGTATTCTGCTATAAATCAATTCTGGTTGTTCTGCACATGCTCGTTCCCTTGTCCTGTCACGATGATGCACATATTCTGTGCTGCCAGGGAACAGTATGGCTGCCCAAAGCAAGAAGTTTTATTAAATTAGAGCCTCAGAAGATTTGGAAATAATGAAAGAGTGGATGGACGTAAGCATAAAAATGTGGACCTTTTTAAAGTTGTGGCCTATCATGTGATTTTCCATGTTGTAGCTGAAATTCAAAAGTGGGAATTGGAGTTTGTTTGCTTCTGGTAGACGTTAATATGTCACATCCCCCCCTGACCAATAAGAACCATTCTTTATTTTAATAAATAATGACAAATAAATATATTTTCCATGTAAACCTCAATCCGGACTTACTTTTTCCACATAAGACAGAGGAGAATACTTTAATTCAGAATGATTTTATGTTAAATACCTAATTCCAAATTTAAAAAACATAATGTAACCGTGGTAATTGTCATTATCCTCTTCTTCCTTCTCTTTTTATTTTAACTGGAGCGTTGGGCTTCTGCTGGATGGATGTGCCACTTGTGTCAGTTACTGCTGCAGGAGATTTCTCCAGAACTGATACCCAACACCAGTTTTTTTTTTTTTCCTTTTTTACATGAATTCTAGTTAGGCAAATTACATTTTGAATATGCAAGAACAAAATAACCATTTTCCATATAACTCTGAAATAAATTTGGGTTACTTTGAGAGAAACAGTGCATTGATTGAGATAAGTCTTTAGATAAGACTCAAAGGCATTATTGGTATTCAGATTTAGATTTATTTTTAGGTTTAAATGATTTAAAGCAGGGAAAACACCAATCAATCACACCGATTTGGACCGATTTTATAAAACCAATCAAATCCCATACTGCCGCTCTGCCCACCTTCTGCACATGCATTTTACCGGCATGCACTGACCCTGATTCAATGTGCATCGCTGAGCTGAAAGGGATCCAAGTATGCTGGAGAATGGCAGAGAAAATACCTATACCCCCGATGACCTGCACTCCTCCTGCTAAACAGAGCAGGACAAGAAAAACGGAGGCAGAGAAGGCCAAAAGAAAAAGAAGTTGGCCAAAGCATAAAACAAGATTCAACTTCAGGTTGTGAGTACGGACTAACGTGACGTGTTTGTTTGTTTTAACTTTACTATAAAAATGTTTGTTTGTTTCTTACCGCTGAGTGAGGCATGACTTAGCGTTGTGCAAAACAAAAACGATGTGCTAAGGACCGATTTTGAGTCAGTGGTAATGAATCTGTAATATGGTTGCAAACCAGGGCACTGGTGCATGTGAGCAGGGGTGTCCTTTTGGAGGACCTCCAGGAGGGGGACAGGGGGGCTAGACAAAGTCCTGAGGAGATGCTACATTCAAATTCATGCTAGTTTTTCGTGATTACCAACCCTACTTTCCAGTTTTGGCTTAAAAAGTCAAAATTTAAGGCTCAATGGATGAGTCATTTTCAAAATTTTTGGTTACATCTTTGCTCAACTCAGAAAGAAGCATTTTCTTAGTTGAATGGTGTTCATTATGTCTTTAAATTAAATAGATATAGTTTTCTTTCTTTTATCTCAGACATGCAGAGTTTTCACGTACCTTGATATGTTTCGGCGGAAACTTCCGCCTTCCTCAGAAGTGTCCCCAGATGATAGGTGTGACGTGTTAAGTTTAACATGCTGGAGCCTATCCCAGCTGTCATTGAGCGAGAGGTAGGGCCACATAGAGAGACAGACAACCATTCACGTTCACAGTCATACCTAAGTGCAATTTAGGCTGCGTTTATACGGCGCTGAAAATGGTCAAATCCGATAAGTTTTCGCTGCATTTTGGCCTTGATGGAAACGCCTTGCGTGTTTTCCAAAAATGGAAACTTTTGAAAACGGGCTGCAGAGTGGAAAGATCTGATTCCGCTCTCCATGCAGCTCCATGTAAACCCGTATCAGAGTGAAACGCTGACATCACCACATGTGCAGTACTCTTTCACATGAAGGCTGTGTGCACATACCAGGAACAACAACAGCTACGGCCGTCTACCGAGTAACGTGTGAGCCTCTTACCGTGCTCGGTTTGTTATCCAGACAGAACTATTCAGATAGATTTGTTGTCCAGAAAAGAAACTCCTGCGTCTCTGTGCGTCTATTCTCCATTGTTGTTTGTGAAAAGTTTTTCTTCTTCATTCAAGTGTTGTAGCAGCGCTGCCTCTCTGCAGACCTACACCGCTATCTACTGAACCAGCACACTACAGCTGATTAACTCGTCTCCAAGCGTCGTCGTCTGAACGCAGAAGAATTTGAGACACAAAGGAAAAATTTTGGCGTTTTTAAGTCAGGAGTGTCCGTGTAAATGCAGCCTAAGAGTCAACAGTTAACCTCATGACCATGTTTTTGGTCTGTAGGAGGAAGTTGGAGTGCCCGGAGAGAACCCACACATGCACAGGAAACACATACAAACTTCACACAGAAGGGCCCCTCTGACCTGGGAATTGAACCAGGAGCTCTCTTGCTGTGAAGCACATGCACATATGCCTGATGGAAATACACACTTAATAAATGCTATTCTTAGCTTCACGGTCGGGTCGGACAGGGCTGGACTGGCCTGGATACTCAACTTCAGGAATAAGACCATTAAAACTAGAGCAAATTTATATTATTCGGACACGTCTTAGAGCACCGGGCTGTAAGAAGCCATATATAGCCGGCTACAAAACTGCCATACTAAGTTTTCCAAAAATTGCTTGTTGTCACACATCAAAAACTACCGCTATGTAACTAGAAAGAGATACATTACCTCGTGGCTTTGCATCCTGTAAGTTGTTGAAAAAAGAAGTTGTAAAGCAATGCAGAGTTCTGAGGAAGGTCCGAGCTGCATTCATTAGCATCACAACAAACACACGCTTTGGCTTGGGTCACGTCTTTACGACAGTCGCCGCGTGTGCTCATGGGTAGCAGAGTCTTTATGTCGCCGGGAATAGATTCTCCTCATAGCACCTTTAAAGATGCAGTTTTCATCTGTTTTTTCAGTCCAGTGGTTCTTAATTAAGTGGATTGCACTTCCTTTTATTGGTTGAAGTTGTTAGATTGTATGTTTTTGCAGTGAGTGTTCTTTGGGGTAAGATAATGAGCCAGATCTCAGAGCATTGTCTCTGCACTCCCAGGCTGTGATACTTGATACTTGTTTTCAGCAGGAGAAACAATGAAAGTATTTCGTCAGATATCACACAGAGTGAATTTGTCTCTTTCGCAATACAAACCTTTGTTCATCAGGGCCTTCTTGCTAAATGCTTTGCATACACACACACACACACACCTATATGAGCACACACACACCCCGACAAACACCCTGCACCTTCCCTTTGTAGCTTTGCTCTGAGTTAGTGCAAGCTCTCTGTTTTCAATTACGCGCCCTCTGGTCGCCCTCTCCTCTCTACTCCTGAAGCTTGACTAACGGATATGCAGCTGTATTAGCGGTGAAGAGAGGAAGGGCAGGATTAGAGAGGACTGGATGGTGATATGGGCTGCCCAAAACTTCTCTCATGGTATCCATCTATCTTGCATAAACACACGTTAACAAAGGAACTGTTGTCTTGGTGTAGCAGGTTGAGAAAATAACAGAACTGCCCGTACATCACATTTGTGAGACGGAATATCAAACAAGGAGAAAACTGAACAGGAAAGTGTCTTCTGAGCGTATTAGCATCCTCACTATGAGGATTGTGATTGGTTGCATGGATCCCTTTAATTAAATGTGATCCATGCATCCAATTAAAAAGTCCTCAGCAAGCTGTCCAGATTAGAATCCTGTTTAGCAAAAAGGAAAGAACACAGGGGAGATTATGTCTGACAAGGTAGTAAAACAGGTACATCTATTGTCATATTTCTAACTTCTTAAAGATGGCAACATCAGTTTGATCATGCTTCCTGGTGTGAATTGCTCTTTTTGGCTTTTGAGCATATTCCAAGTCCAACGTGGAGTTCTGAGTTTAGAGATCAGTTTAAGGCTCTGGCATGAGTGGAACAGTAAAAAGCTTTATTAATGCCACACTTAAGAATAATTTTGGACTTAAAGTCTAAAATGGGGTGGGAGCGGTAAATCAAGTCTAAGATCTGGCATCAGATTATCTGGTGTACAGTCAGTTTAGATGAATAGGGTCATAAACCGACATCACATTACCGTCCATTTGTTCCCTCTGTTTTGTTGGTGGTGGTAAGTGTGGGACAAGTGTCTAACAAAAAGGACAATGCAGAGATTCAAGACACTGGGCTACAACAGACTGAATTAATTTTATTTTTTTATTTTTATTTATTTATCTCAAACTTTACAAAAAGAAAACAAAAGGAAATAAAGAAATAACAAACAACAACAACCAAATCCAACAAGTAATAAGTAAACCAAACTGTACTGTTACAGTACTTCAACAAATTAAGCATTTGGGTACAACCACATGCACAGCAACCAATTTAATTGGATATTTTGACACAATTATGTTGTGTCGTGGAGCTTTAAGCAGAATTTCGGGAGCAGGACCACACCTCAACCACGCCTCTTCCTGTGTTCATATAAATTCTAACCGACCATTTCCCTCTTTTGTTTCGCACACTCGACACACCCCTCCCTCCATCCTCTTATTTAAAACTTCTTTCTAGCTTCTTTCCTCAGGGCCTTAAAGAGGGGGTTCGTCGTGCCAGGAGCTTCGGGGAATTCCCCATGAAGTTTCCCCAAAGCGTTATCCGCTTCATGTACCTGCTATGTTGCTTGTTATCCACTGTACGCAATAAATAATTGTCAAATTCATCCTGTTGATGGTGTGGTCCTTACTCGTGAATTCTAAATGTATACCACAAACTAGAATTGGGCTCGGAGAGCACAGACCTCCACCAAACAGCTGGGCCCCACCCACAAACTGATTTCCACCCAACACCATAGTCCTATATTTATTTTAAATCCACCTCGTGGAATGAAAAGTATCAATCTGCAGGATTTGATTTTTGTTGACATAAATATCATCCAATAATCCAATAGAGTGATTTAGTTAGTAGTGGGTCTTGTAACTTGTTGAATGAACCAGTTTGCTGCTGCGCGTACAGATGTTGGTGTTTTGCACTTTGCGCTTGCGTAATGTCACGAGTGGTGGTGAGTTGTAAAGACTGGGATGTTTTTTTAAAATTTCAGTCTCCTGAGAAACCAGGGCTCCAGGAACAGTGCCAGGCATTTTCCATCTGCCAAATGTTCCTCCTCTTCTCTGAGAAAACGCTGCACGCCCCTTCTTTCACAGCTCATTGGCTGATCGCTGTCGAATGATGCCGTGGGTGGGACAAAGTAAGGCACAGTTTTCAGTAATGGGACTTCATCATTAACCTCGGTGTTTCTTGTGACATTAATCTGCATTGGATCAGCACCAAAAAGACTTGACCAAATCACACCTGTGGTAAACTTCATGTAAATTCATACAGTAGTTTTAGTGTAATCTTGCTAATAGACGTACGGACAGAAAAACAAACAGACTCCAGTGAAAACATAACGTCCTTAGCGAAGGTAATAACCAAATGCTTGCTGGTTAAGAGGCAACTGCTGCCACCACCGCCGGTACATAGAAAAAAATGGACGAGGCAGAACAAAGAGGTCACAGCATGTTCAACAGTCCGGGGTCTCTGTTGTTGTATTTTAGGCTTCATAATGCACCAACATTTTCAATGGGGGACAGGTCTGGACTACAGGCAGGCCAGTCTAGTACCTGCACTCTTGTACTACGAAGCCACGCTGTTGTAACACGTGCAGAATGTGGCTTGGCATTGTCTTGCTGAAATAAGCAGGGGCGTCCATGAAAAAGACGTTGCTTGGATGGCAACATATGTTGCTCCAAAACCTGTATGTACCTTTCAGCATTAATGGTGCCTTCACAGATGTGTAAGTTACCCATGCCTTGGGCACTAATACACCCCCATACCATCACAGATGCTGGCTTTTGAACTTTGCGCCTATAACAGTCCGGATGGTTCTTTTCCTCTTTGGTCCAGAGGACACGACGACCACAGTTTCCAAAAACAGTTTGAAATGTGGACTGGTCAGACCACAGAACACTTTTCCACTTTGCATCAGTCCATCTTAGATGAGCTCAACTCAAAGTTGAGCTCTCCTCAACTTTCTCAGTCTTTTTTGACACTTGTGCCAGCTTTTTTGAAACATGTTGCAGGGATCAAATTCCAAATGAGCTAATATTTGCAAAAAATAACAAAGTTTACCAGTTCCAACATTAAGTATCTTGTCTTTGTTGTTTATTCAATTGAATATAAGTTGAAAAGGATTTGCAAATCATTGTATTCTGTTTTTATGTACGATTTACACAACGTGCCAACTTCACAAGTTTTTCCTCTTCCATATGGAAAAGTAATCCCATCCACACATGTTGAGTTTACATAAACATTTTCATCTTTACAAAAGCATGTAAAGGTTTTGTTAAATGCTATCCATAACATGCAGCAAAGCCCCCGATATACAGAAATGTTCTTGCAGTTCCTCTTCAAAGATCATATGATCATGTGATTTTTTTTACTCGCACACATCTACACATGTAAGAAAAAATCAGCTTAAGGTTGGTTACTTGCGGAGCACACATCTACAGTTTTCAGCAAGTGAAATGAGAACATCCACCTAGGGTGGAACTCAACCAAGAAAAACAAGCAGAGAATGTTTCCTGAGGAGCTAGGAAGTTCCCTTGTAAAGGCGCACATTGAGAGGAGGGAATGGGGGCCCGAGAGTCCTGCTGCTGCAGCCTTGGTCAGACAGCTTCAGAGATCACCTCGCACTCCTTCAACAGCATCAGAGTCTCAGCCTGCCACAGCAAAAGCCCACTGAGGTCACCTGATTCTAAAAGACAGAGGTGTCCGGTCTGCCCAAACAGATAGGACAGAAAGATGGACGTATTGAGCCTGTACTGCAAAAAACATCTCTGCAATGAACACAACAACAGGGTCAATTTTTGCCACACATGCATTAAAACACACACAAACATATACTTGCACACAAAGAATTTTGTGGAATTAACTTATATTAAACTATTTAAAAAGCATTTTTGCCTTTTTAAAAAAGTTTGATCAGGTAGCATAAAAATCTTTTTTTATATATTTAATTTTTGCAATGTTCATTTTTCCATTTTCTTTTAATTTGAAAACAAGGGGTATGCTGCCAAAAGAAAAGCCCAGGAGGGCACACCAAAATAACTTTGTTCAATCTTTTCATGGATGAGGAAGCTTAACAATGTAACAAAGAAGTTAGAAACAAACTGGATGATTCATAACATTTTTTGGGGTATTTAATTGCTGATTTTAAGATAAAGGTCAAAACTGACCCATTGACATAACAGATAGTAACAGAAAGCTATCATAAGAAGAATGTTTAAAACAATAACACTGGGCATTGGTAGGGTTTGTTTTGTTTGAGTGTTTAGATGAGGCATCATCAAAGTGGATAGCAATTGTGAGCTTCAACCACAATTTCAACATATTCTGTCAGCATAGTCTCCCGTCCATGCTGCTACTGTGCACTGACCAGTGTGCATGGCCTTCACTATTGGGGGTGTTTATAACGCAGTATTTCTAGATGTGGCAGAGCACAGTGGTGTGTCTTAAGACAGGTTCTGTGTCATTTTTACAAATATGGAGCAGCTTATGATTTAATTTCCAGATAAAAATGCAAATTTAGTGACTAAAGAAATTCTCTACAAACCTCTAAAGAGTTTTGCAGTTAACAGAAAAAGCAGATTGGAAGAGATGCAGAAAAACAGGTCTCTTATTTTGTTCCTTTTCTGCTCTATAACATGGATCCTTGATGTCTTCATAAATGTTAGTAACATGCTTTGGTCCAAAAAGCCTTTGAAACAAGCACAGCTGCATTCTTCCCATGCTCACATAGCCGCTTTGTTCAGAATGGCTGGTTTCATGGGTGGTGGCCTTAATATGCTAATGAACTATAGAGCAGAGCAGCGGGCAACACCGTACGTAAAACAGTTAGTTGACAATCGACCTGTCGTGTATCTCAAGCAAACGGTGGAAACGCCCCATCATAAGGGTCGCCAACCGCCATTTAACACCACAAAAGAGAAGAAGTGTCTCGAGCGAAGCGGAGCGCACTGCTGCTCCAGCCACACGCTGCTGCTGGACTGGAGTGTCGGCACTGGAAGTGCTCTGATAGTCTGGAGAGGGAGCAAAGTGCTCCACAGCACAATTCGTGGCACGTTCCCTTTATGTGGAGTTTGGAGGTTACAGTCTTGAACACACACGAATTGCAAAGTCATGCCAGTTACAAGATAACAGTGAAGTTTTTTTTTTCCCCAAGCATTACAGGCTAACACACAACATGCTAACCTCAGCCTCGTCACCGAAAAGTGACACAGCCACAACTTAGCCTACCTAACTTTCAACAAGTAATGTGAACATTGACAAACATGTTGGTTCACTTCCCCCTGCTGTTAGCATTAGCTCGTAGCATTGAGCAAAATATATATACTCAACAAAAATATAAACGCAACACTTTTGTTTTTGCTCCCATTTTTCATGAGATGGACTTAAAGATCTAAAATTCATTCCAGATAAACAAAATTACCATTTCTCTCAAACATTGTTCCCAAATCTGTCTAAATGTTTGATAGTGAGCACTTCTGCTTTGCTGAGATAATCCATCCCACCTCACAGGTGTGCCACATCAAGATGCTGATCAGACACCATGATTAGTGCACAGGTGTGCCTTAGACTGTCCACAATAAAAGGCCACCCTGAAATGTGCATTTTTTTTTGCTTTATTGGGGGTCTGGGGACTCAGAACCAGTCAGTATCTGGTGTGACCACCATTTGCCTCATGCAGTGCACACATCTTCGCATAGAGTTTATCAGATTGTCAATTGTGGCCTGTGGAATGTTGTTGTGAGGCCGGTTGGATGTACTGCCATATCCTCTGAAACGCCTTTGGAGACGGCTTATGATGGAGAAATGAACATTCAATGCACGAGCAACAGATCTGGTTGACATTCCTGCTGTCAGCATGCCAATTGCACGCTCCCTCAATGCTTGCAACATCTGTGGCATTTTGCTGTGAGACAAAACTGCACATTTCAGGGTGGCCTTTTATTGTGGACAGTCTAAGGTACACCTGTGCACTAATCATGATGTCAGATCAGCATCTTGATGTGGCACACCTGTGAGGTGGGATGGATTATCTCAGCAAAGCAGAAGTGCTCACTATCAAACATTTAGACAGATTTGTGAACAACATTTGAAAGAAATGGTAATATTGTTTATCTGGAATGAATTTTAGATCTTGGAGTCCATCTCATGAAAAATGGGAGCAAAAACAAAAGTGTTGCGTTTATATTTTTGTTGAGTATACTACACAAATACTCACATGTTCATCATCAGGTTTGGTGACAGATTGTTGGAACTGAGCCCAGATTCAGTAAAAATCTGGTCACCAGTCCTGTGTTGAACTTAATGAAGTTGGAGAAGCAGTAAGAAGTGAAGTGACTGGCACTCGCATACAGGTTTTAGCCGACTGCAGCTGCTCATTTCCTTCAAAAATTAATCCATTAGGCCCTTTAATTCCTCAAGGCTATTAGCCTATATATGAAGATATATGAGGCTGTTCGCAGCCAACAATCAAGCACTGATAGATTTTGGGTATATACATGGTGTACACCAATCTCAGGCTAAGAACGTAAAGAATATGGCGATGCTTTATTGCAGAAACTTCTCAAGCCGGGGGTGGGGATACCCAGGTAGAGGCAGACCTATACAAATAAAATACTTGTAACGTAACAGTATATCCACAGACTCAACAGCTTGCCAAGTACAATGAATTTACAATTAACGTAGCCTTCTGAATACAGGTTTTGTTGTTCACTCTTACAGGCTGTGGGCTGAAGGAAGGCCGAATACCCAAAACTGTGTTCAAAAGACTTCAAAATGTTATTTTTGCATAATATGTCCCCTTTAAATTTTAAATATTTATTATTGACACCATTGCTTGTTAAAGGTGCTATGAGGAGAATCTATTTCAGGCGACATAAAGACTCTGCTACCCATGAGCACTTGCGGCGACTGTCGTAAAGACGTGACTCAAGCCAAAGCGTGTGTTTGTTGTGATGCTAATGAATGCAGCTCGGACCTTCCTCAGAACTCTGCATTGCTTTACAACTTCTTTTTTCAACAACTTACAGGATGCAAAGCCACGAGGTAATGTATCTCTTTCTAGTTACGTAGCGGTAGTTTTTGATGTGTGACAACAAGCAATTTTTGGAAAACTTAGTATCGTAGTTTTGTAGCTGGCTGTCCGACCCGACCATGAAGCTAAGGAATAGCATTTATAGATATTACCTATTTAGATGCTATAAAACTCATCTTAAAGTGTGTATTTCCATCAGGCATATATCTAAAAGGGAGACTTTTTTGTAATTACTTAGAAACTCCTCATAGCATCTTTAATTGTTATCAGTGTAGATTAAAATAAACATATACATATAATCAGATACAGTGGCTCATGTTGAAAACACTATTTTGCATGGATATGAAAGAGAATTATGAGACCATAAGATACCAAGAAGAGAAACATGCAAACAGGTTATTTTGCCTGCTTGACATTCTTTTGCTGTCTGCATTAATATTATTTCTACATCGTGCTGTATTTTGGTATTACTCTTTTTTTTTTCTGTTTATGGTCAGTCAGCCCTGCAGAGACACCGGGTTAAAACTGCTTCAAACAGACAGATGAACATGCAGGATGCAGAAACTGATTGCTTGACCATCATGATGACGATGAGGACACTTTATGAGAGAGTAGGTCAATGCCACGCTCTTCATCATTAATTAATAATTAGTCTTGTTAGCAACACTGGAACATGCTGAAGACTTAAAATCTCCATCACAGTACTACTCTAAAGTAAACACAAGTGATTACAGCGCACAGTGATGTTACACCAAAATATCCACACAGTATTACGTATCTCAAAATATCTTTCTGGTCTACACCAAACTAAAGGGGTGTGCGATATGACGATAATAAATCATTAAGGATTATAACGTGGGTATGATCTCATAAAGCAGAAAGATCGTCAGATCGTCTGTGTGGGCGCAGAGACTTTGACGCACACCCGACTAACCAATCGTAGCACATTTAGCGCAGTGCATGGTGGGATCTCCTGTTTGGTTATGTAGCGTGAAGCCATGGTGGAAAGAGAAAAGGAGATAAAAGCTTGAAGATGTCTGAACAAAACTCTGTTCTAAAGCAGCTGTATTATTCACTCAGGTTATAGACATTGCAGTTAGATAACATTTGTTCTAAATTGTTGCACTTATTGCACATTTTTATAAAAACTGCACTATTTGAATTAAAACCTGTTCAGAAAGTTTCTGTGGATTTAATTGTAATTTTTTTTCTTTTAGGGTTTTACATGTTTTACATGTTAAACATAGGGAAAAAATGGTCAAACATGCAAATTAGTCTAGAAAAATCAACGTAAAAAAGAATCATGATAAAATAGTGATCGTGATTTTATTAAAAAAAAATTGTGATGTGATATTTTTGCCATATCGCCCACCCCTAAACTAACGTTATCAAAGTCCAAGAAAATCTTCACCCTGGCAGTAGTTTTCCAAACTGTGTGTTGTCAGAGACATGGTCTGGGTTAAAGGTTCACTGTCCCCAGAAGCAGGTGATAGTCTTTAGCTGGTATACTGTGGCAGTTTAACTCTCTGAATTGACCAGTCATTCATGCTCCTTTCTTTTTTCTCTGTTATATTTTGGCTCACATGTATCAGGATAATGTCTCAGTGTTTATGTACCTCGTCTGAGACTTCAAAGATCCTGGCACTCCAAATCTCCTTTAATCAGGGCTGAGGAGCCATTGTGTTGATGATATGGTTATGACATTATGCCTTTATGATCTGAATCTTATCAACGCCAAAGACATTTAAGACTAATCCACAGAGCACACATGCTCGACAGTATCACTTAACTCCCTCGGCAGCTTAACAAAGCATGGCCTGTCTCTCCACTTTGCTTGTATATTCTAGCTTTAATGAAGGGTTACTGAGGCATCAAGGAGGCCCGCGTGTTTGTGTTTGTATGAGTGCACATAGAGACAAGCATGCGCACAAGCTGTGATCTGCATTTCTGTGAATGAATCTGATAAATGTGCTTTGTTCAGCTCTTGAATGTTAATCAACAGCTATTATCTGAGTCAGTACAGGTTTTCTGAGGAGGGAAAAAAATGGTCTTAATGTTGACTGAACCACTTAACGCCTTTCAGAAAAGTAATCCTCTTAGCCAAGTTAATCATCTCTGTTCACATATTCAGACAGTAATATTCATCTTTGGTTTGGAGAAGCTAAAGCAGGAAAACATGTTGTTTTCACCGTCCCCATTTGCTGATTCCTATGAGGACTTATGCCATCAAAACCCACCCTGGCTGACTCCACCACGCTCTATTATACTCCCCCTAATCCTTGAAGACCACGTTAAGGGGTTGTAATCTGGAGGAACACCTCATTCCGTCTCTTTCACAGGCCCGTGTACTGAAACCAACCCCTCTGATGAAAAAGTTGATTAGAAACCTCTATTTATGGTAAGTTATTCAAAAGGAGCTTAGGTGGTTTAAGGGCTGACTTGTCCTAAAAGCACACATTGTACAGAGTGTTTAATAGCCAGATTTCCTCCTCCAACAACCCACCCTCCAGACGCCCAGACACATACACTGCTTTTCCATTTTTTATCTTACCTCTTACATCAATTACTGTATGAAACTCCCCTCTCTCTCTTTATAACCTTCTCCCTCCGTGTCCTCTCTCTTATCTAACTCTTGCTCGTCCTGTTGCATTGCTGAGTGAGAGCCCCAAAACTGATTTATGCAGTGGCCATCACAAGACAGCAACCATTCTTGGCTGTGGCCGGAGAGGGAGATAAAACCACACCATAAAGACAGCATTGTTCCCAGCCCCAAACACAGCCACAAGTGGGAAAAATACTGCTGCCTTTTTTCACAGCCTCCTCAAGGACATGCATCTGCATAGGCTTGTGACCGATCATCCCCAGATCTGATGGAGGCAGCTGACCGAGGACACATCTCTTAAAGCAGCCATGGGGATATCTGGGCTATGCACAAAGCGGGGTTTTAACATTTTTGGATGTAAGGGGTGTTGGAGTTTCTTAAAGTATACTTTTACAGGAGAAGATGGGATGGGGCCTCCCTCATGCTGTCAATGTGTTCAGCATTGTAAGGGACTGAGTCTTAGAGCTGCTATACTTCAGTAGCTTCAGCAATCAATATGAGTCCTCCCCACTTCATGATTGGTAGAGTTAATATCAAAATGATTTCTCTACAGCAGGGGTCTGTAATTAAGTTTGGACTAATGTCAAATTTTCCCCTGGCACTAAATGGCTGACAAGAACAGAATCAAAGGTCATTATCAAGAGATGATTATTGAAAAATGCTACCCTTGTTTTCCCATAATTAAGGGTGTTGGCTGTTTTCTTCCTCTACAAGCAAGTGTAATTCTTGACCACAAACTCTGCTGGAAGGCACATATTAAATATGTTCAGGGGAAGTTGCCATTGCTGTCATGGGGAAAACTTCAACCAGAAAACACTTTGGGCCAGATCCACAAAGAATGGATTGTTGGCCATTTCATTAGGAACATTCCATTCCCATTATCATTTCAGCTGTTCATGTAGATATTAGCATGATCTCCATATCCATGATCGATACATCTACAGTATCTATTTTTTTTATCACCACATAGTCATGAGGTCCCTCTGAAAATGGGATGTCACATCTCAAGAGGCCTTTAACACATTTATACTTAACGGAGACAAATATGGTAGGGATGACCTTGTGGTCTGGGCATTTATGAGTTCATCACTACCATAAATTCTTATTTTCAGTAAGAATATCTATGATTATACTTCTATAAAATGATCACCACAACCATTCAGACATGAGGACCCTCCTGAAAACCAGATGTAGCATCTCAAGAGGCTAACCTCTAATAAATCAGACGACAGGTCTATGGTTCATGGATCTATCCCTAACTTTAGTTCTTACTTTAGTCCACTTGTCTCCTCTTACCTCCCTTCCTTCTCTAACTTTAGTTCTTACTTTAGTCCACTTGTCTCCTCTTACCTCCCTTCCTTCACCCTCACACCGACACAGCATGGTGTGGATTTGCTGTTCATCATGAGACTGGGATCCACATTCAAGATTTCCTGCTGCTTAACAGAAGGTTTTTTCTTGAGCCATGATGGAGGGATTCATGATTGGCTATATGGATTCATGTTGGTGTTGGATGTAAATATTTGTATATATATGTATATGTGTATTTTATATGTATATATGTATCTATGCATATATGTGTATCCATAAAATGAAGAGCTTTATGCTCTATTGTAAAGTGTCTTGAGATAACACTTGTTATGAATTGGCGCTATGCAGAAAAAGATAAAGATTGATGGATTGCTCCTGCTAATAGCGCCATTATTTGCACAAAATTAGCTAACGCAATCTGCCCTGTTTTAGGGCTTTGTTCTAATCATATGCTGGTGCTAACATGCCCACACAAGTTTGGCAGCTGACCACACTTAGTGCTTCTGATTGCAAAATAAATGTAGAAAATAAATGGTAAATGGACTTGAGCTTATATAGCTCTTTTCTAGTCTTTGACTACTCAAAGCTGCTTTACACCGCAGGTCACACTGACCCATTCACTTCACTGATAGTTCAGAGTTTCTCTGTTGGTTATCCATCAGTATCTCTAACACATTAACGCCCTTACATGCCCATTTACACTCCACTGACGCAGCAGTGGGAGCAACTTGGGGTTAAGTGTCTTGCTTAAGGACACATCGCCATGTGACACCCAGAGCTGGGCTTGAACCTGCAACCTCCCGATCACATCTTAAAGTGTGTATTTCCATCCAGCATATATCTAAAAGTGAGACTTTTTTGTAATTACTTAGAAACTCCTCACAGTCCCTTTTACCATATCTCTGTGGGCAAATTTGATCAAAAGCTTCTTAGAGAAACATTGTGGTAATTAGCATGACTTCATGTCATTAAGCAGGCTTTGCTGCTTAAGCTGATGGAACTTTTTACTTTGACACTTGCATCACCTGGCAGGGCTTTTGATCTCAACACACAAAGGGAAAATAATCCAGTATACTAGAAATTTCCACAGGGTATCGGTGATACCACTGAATCGTGATATTAAAGATGCTATGAGGAGTATTATTCAGACATGTCTTAGAGCTCCGGGCTGTAAGCAGAGATACATAGCCGGCTATAAAACTACGATAGTAAGTTTTCCAAAAATTGCTTGTTGTCACACATCAAAAACTACCACTACGTAACTAGAAAGAGATACATTACCTCGTGGTTTTGCATCCTGTAAGTTGTTGAAAAAAGAAGTTGTAAAACAATGCAGAGTTCTGAGGAAGGTCCGAGCTGCATTCATTAGCATCACAACAAACACACGCTTTGGCTTGGGTCACGTCTTTACGACAGTCACCGGAAATGGATTCTCCTCATAGCCCCTTTAAAGAATAATAATGTAAACTGAAGTAAAACAGCACCAGGGAATCATTATAAAATCATATTGTGATATAGGTGTAGTTCTGGCACTACTTTTTACTGTCATTGCTGTTCCTGGTCAAGTACATGGGAAGGTAAAGCAAAATAAAAGAAAAAGGAAACAAGACAGAACCTTAAATGCTGTTTCACTCTCTATGATAAGAACTTTGGTCAAGGCTTACAGGAGCCTCTAGTATTTGGTGGAAGAGAAAACTATGAAATGCTTTGCGGTAAAATGGTAATTGCTATTTTAAAAATGAGAAAGCTTGTTTTCCTTTTCCTTTGTCTGTGTCATTCTACGAAAACAAATTTGGCATTGCGATTGCCTTACCAAAATCAAATCTTTGAATTGCACAACACAGATGTTTGGAGTAATCTCCGATTACTAAACAAAATTCCGCTTTAGAATTTTTCTATTTGTTTAATTGAAACAAAAAAGATAATAAGCACATCTTGTAAATGTAAATAATGAAAAAATGTTAGAAGAGGTTACCACAGAGCAAGTTCAACAAACTAAGCTTTTGTTAAGTAAGCTGGATCCTCAAACCCTAATGTTGTAGCCAGAGTGATCAGGTATCATAGGTACTGTATATAAGATGGTTGTGATCTTCTCTTGTTGAACCTAGGTCTTTGACTTCAGGGATGATGACATGGATTCTTGAACCTTAACAATTTTTGCTTCTTATTTATAAAAGAGAACTTTCTTGATGTTTCCTGCAGTAATAAGGCATGAGAAAAAGGAATGTATAAAAGCAGCTTTGGCAAAAAACACTCCTACACTGCAAGCAAAAAGGATGGCACAGATAAGTATGCTGTGTGCTTTTTTCATTTGTAATGTAAAACTACAGACAGTGCAGCTCTACAGCTTTAGCAATGATATGTAACTATGTTGGATACTTTACTTCTCTTAAAAAAAAACAAAAATCCACCTCAAAAAATGAGGTAAACGATGCATTGCTGGTACTGAAAGAACATTAGTGTTTCATAGGCGTATTATCTTTCTCCTCCCAAATTTAACCAATTCACAAAGTCAATAAACCCTTGTCAGAAATCCCTCATATAATTCCACAAGTAAGGCATAGTCACATGCTGCAGACATTTGTGCTTTTCCCCCTTGTAGTGGCTGCATTTTTGAAGCTTTGCATCACAAAGAGTTGGAGAAAATAATTTTTAATTGCCTTTCAAATGTGGGATCTAATGTCTTGAGATTTAGACCAAAATAGACCATGTATCATTCCACCATTCCATTTGTGAACTGACAAATCACAAATCAGAAAACTTAAAATTAAATTTCTTTAGTTTTTTGTTGTTTTTTTGGTCTGACAAAAATATAAAAGAAACTTTTAATCTCTTATATTTTGGCCACTGAATTACAAAAAAATGGAACAAAGAATCAAAGGATCAAATTCAATTTTTAAATTTCAAAGGCTCTTTTGGTAAATGGTAAATGGACTTGAGCTTATATAGTGCTTCCTAGTTGTAGACTACTCAAAGTTGCTTTACACCGCAGGTCACACCTACCCATTCACACCCATTCGCCCTCACATTAAGGCTGCGTTTACACTCCTGACTTAAAGACGCAAAGATTAGTCCTTTGCGTTTTAGAATTCTTCTGCGTTCAGACGACGACGCTCTGAGACGAGTTAATCCGCTGTAGTGTGCATGCTGGTTCAGTAGATGGCGGTGTAGGTCTGCAGAGAGGCAGCGCTGCTGCAACACAGGAACGAAGACGAAAAACTTTTCACAAACAACAATGGTGAATAGATACACAGAGACGCATGAGTTTCTTTTCTGGACAACAAATCTGTGTGGATAGTTTTATCTGGATAACAAACCGAGCAAGGTAAGATGCTCACACGTTACTCGGCAGACAGCCCGAAGCTGTTGTTGTTCCTGGTATGCGTTCGCAGCCTTCATCTGATGGTCCTGTGTTTCTATGTTAGTTATCCATCAGTATCTCTAACACATTCACGCCCTTTCATGCCCATTTACACACCACTGATGCAGCAGTGGGAGCAACTTGGGGTTAAGTGTCTTGCTCAAGGCTTGAACCTGCAACCTCCCCATCACTAACCAAGCGCACTATCCAACTGCGTCGGTGGCGCAGCACTATCCAGCACTGTGAGACATTTACAGGTCTCACAGTGTCTTTTTCATGTTACGCATTTGCAGAGTGGAAGTACAATGAGGGCCGTGGAAAACAACCTCTTGGTCCCTGCTGCTTTTGTCCAAACATATTTATATATATATATATATATATATATATATATATATATATATATATATATGTATACATAAACTTATTGTGTTGGAGAACATTAATCACCAATTGAACTCTTTATTGTCTCAATCCTGCGTCGGTTGGTTAAGTTCCATTTTCTGTTTTCCCTTATTTCATGTTTTGTTTTGTTTTTCCTGTTTTATTTTGAAATCACGAAATTTCGTCACACCTGCCTGCTGGTTCTTCCTCCCCAGCTGTGTCTAATCACTCCCAATAACCTCTTGTATTTAACCTCATGTCTTTCACTGTCTTGTTGGCAGTTCATTGCATGTCACTGTAACAGTTCGCCAGAGAAATTAACCAAACGCAGACTCGGTGACACAGAGGCAAGTTTCAGTCCATTTAATCAGAAAAAGATATCGGTCCACTGGCGTTCAAAGATGAGGCAGAGGTACATAATCGAAAAAATGAAACGAAACTAGGAAGTAGGTCACGGTTCACAAGGAGTCAGACAGAAAAATGGTCAAAAGAACGCACACTAGGGAAACAAATGATCTCACACAGAAGTCAGGGAGTGAACGGGCCCAACAAACAAGCATCACCAGGTGCACACGCTCATAATCAGAGCAGGTGAAACACATGGAGCTGATGAATGATGAGAACAGGCAGAGGAGGGCAGGAAGGAGTGATCTGGAGAGAAAACACAAGGTAAGTGACCAAGAAAATAAAACAGGGAATGACAAGACCAGAAAGATGAGGCAGAAAAAAAGACTAACTTAACCGTGCGAGGTGACAGTCACAGCAGTCTGACCGAGTATTAAATAATCACTTTTCTTAACCTTTTTAAGCCTCATGTCCTGGATACTGGCACCTTCACTGCTTACTCTGCTGTGTAAGATCTTCCTGTTTTTCTGACCTTGTTTTAGTCTTCGGTCTGTTCAGACCCTGTTGCCCTATCTCCCAGTGTATGGTATCATCGCCTCTTTGACTGCCTTACCATGTACCGAAACCTAGTTTGTACAATAAAACCTTTTGCCTTAATCTAACTGGGGTTTTGAGTCATGCAGTCCATCTTTTCTGTGCCAAGTTTCATAACAAATATTGCATCAAAAACAAACAAACTTCTTCATTTTAGTTATCACAACTTTCCAACTGGTCACCATTTGGAAGCATGCTAAGTTCAAGCAGTCAGGAGGGACCCACTTTCAGTATTTTCTGAAGTTAGGACTTGTGTTTGCTGCTATTTCCTCAACAAAGACATCTATACAACACTGAAGGGGTTACTGCAACTCAAGCTTTTCATGGAATAAATGGCAACATGTAAACCAGTGAGTACAGGAACCTTTGGATCATGTTATTGGATCAAATTATGTTCAAATCAAGTATTTGTATACGTAATTGTAAGTGTGTGATAATTTGCTGACATTTACCTTTAGCACCTTTGCCAAACTTTGTCTTACAATTTGGGTTTGCCAACCACTGTCTCATCCACCAACATTGGCTGGATATCCTGTCAAAGACAGAAAAGAAAGCTAGATTTCACTGTTTTGTATCAAAAATATTTCTTAACTATCTTCTCATTAATATAAGACAACTCTGATGGAGGTGTAATTTCTGACCTGAGTCTGAGGCCAATACCATGTCTGTACTACTGTATGTCTGCAGGACACCTGCAATGACTGTTTTGTAGGCTACAGCAGGCTTTCCTTGAGGCACAGGTTCAAGAAGTGACCTTCATCTCTGTAGGCACTTTTGCAACTTCTGCTGTGATCTATCAAGGGTTAATAAGCAAATCAAAGTTAAATATTTCACTACCATAACTGTCACTGCAAACATACCTGCCTGGTAGACAATAATTTATAAAAATGATTTCTTATTATCCATGTTTTAAAGGTGTAGTCAGCGATGTGGGAGAAAACGAGTGGAGAGGTTGTTGATAAACAAATTAAGACCCGCCTCTCCCTTCATACCTCACCCCTGGCTCCACCCCCGAAAGCTGATGGACATGCATCGTCATGGAAACAGCCGTAGAAACTGTGTAGCTGACCAACGTAGCTAAGGTAACCCCGACTCGTCAGACAACTCGACTGTCATTATTGATAACATCACAACAACAGAACATTCTGTCAGATTAGACAATTAGATGAATGCCCGACGGCTGTTACTGTTATGTGAAGCACCACAAAGCTAATGTTGCTAACCTATCCAGCAGACTTTAAATTCCCGGAGTTCCCTCCACCGTCATGAAGCAACATCAATGTTGACCTGGGTCTTTCATGGTCATAGCCCTTCTTTTTCACTTTTCACTCCTCTGACCTTTTTCTTTTGGGCTGTTTTTCAGCCATTGCTACTGCACCTATTGTATCTCTCTCTTACGCTAACTGCGCACGTTACGCAACATACGACTCCCCCTCCCCCCTCTGTCTGATCTGAGCATGAGTATGATCGCCCCCTGGATGTGGGGGGGTGTACTCTGTTTGGTAACTCGGCCCAAGCCACAGTATTTACCTGCTGAAATTCAGAGCCAAGGCTGTGTATTGAAACCGGACTTTTTTTTCCAACATGCTGTCAGTGGGGACATCCTGTGGATGGAGAGGAGAAATACGGTGAATTTGACAAATAGTGCATTAGATTAGAAGATTAGAAGATCACTGACTACACCTTTAATTTAAGAAAACTCCCATTGGTATTTTCATTAGTTACACAAAACTGAACAGCACAGCTGCATCTGCAGCATCCTTTATTTCACAGTTTTCTGTCTCTCTGTGTGGCCCTGTGATTGGGTGGTGACCCGTTCAGGGTGTACCCAGTCTCCTGCCCAATGACAGATGGGATAGGTTTAAGCCCCAAAACCCAAAAAGGATAAGCAGTAAAAAATAGATGGATTAATGGATGGGTAATAACCTTGATAGCTGAACAGGATGTGGTTCTGGAGTCCTGTCCATTGTCTCTGGAGCACTTTGAAGGTGTGGTGAGATTTGGTCAGTTCCGGTCAGTTTCCGGGTGGGTCAGCTCTGTGGTGTAAATTAGACCTCTTAGAGTCTGCTGAGGTCGACAGCAGAGGCCGGTCATGGTGATTCACTCTGCTCTGAATATACCACATGTCTGGAATACAATGACCGTTCAGTCCAGACACAATACCCACACATAAACACGTCAAATACACCAACTCACTTACGACACTGGCAAGAAAACCATACACAGTCGCACATTGGAAAACACAAACACGTACGTACATACGCACAAACAAACAGCAGAAAGCAAAAACAGCGGGGTTGCCCAATCATCTCATCATGATTATGACATTCACAGATGCCAGACATGCATCGGTTCCTCTGAATCACCTTCTACATTGCCAACTATGTCACTCTCCCTCTCTCTCTGTCTCTCCCATCCATCAGTCTCTCGTGTTCCTGGAAGCTCTATCCCAGCCAGACAGTAGTGAATCAGCGAGAAACCAAGCAAAAGATGAATTCCATTAAACTGAGGTGTTTTCATTTATCAAATGTTGCAGTTCCTTGAGGTGTATGGGTGCTCGAGAGGGGGGAGGGGGTCTATTCTCTATTGTCTGCCAACAGGGAAAAAGGAAAAAGAGTTTTTCTTTCTTTCCTTTTTTTTTAAACTGTGGCCTTAGGGGCTCTACGTCATTTCCAAACCCACCAGGAACATTTCACACATTGGTTAAAAAGGGCATTTTGTTGCTCACACACTAATTCAGACACACAAGAGCAATTGCTAACATCTTGCATCTTACTCATGAACACACACACACACAGACGACAGCCTAATTATACACAGAAGTTGCTACGACCACTTCCAAGATGCTATTTACACTTGTATTTATTTGTCTTTTTTCAAATATTCGATTTATGTCTCAGACTTACTGGAAGCGCATGCTGGCAAGTGCCAGGGAAAGCATTTGGGTCCACTTTAAAAATGATATGAGGCCAGACAGACTGAGAGATGAAAGGAGTCGAGGGAAAACAAACAAAACACAATGAAATGCCATAATACAGATCAGAATGGGGGGAAGGAATACAGGCGAAAGAGGAGATTGTGAAAAGGGGAGAGGAAGGAACAATTTGCTGTAAACTTCTTTGGTAGTAAATCGCAACCAAATGTCCTGGAGAATGAGCGGTGCGATGGCGAAAGTGCTGAGAGATCCTTTCCTGTGATGGCTGCATGGATGGATGAGAGGGAGCTGTGTGAGATAATAAACTGTAAAGAGCTTGTCCGCTGCGTTCCAGGAATTACAGCATTCAGCAGTTGTCTCTGTTCAGAAAAACCCTGCCAGGGATGGCTGGCTTTAAAACAAGGAGTTGAAATTTGATAGGTGTGAATCAAGCACAATATTTGAAAATGAGTAGACACGAGTTTAATTTAAGCCTCTGCTAGCTTTATGCTGGGTGGCTGTGTGTTGAATTCTCTAGCAATGAGCTGGTGAGCATTGTTGCCAAATCTGGTGAGAAAAACAAGCAATTAAGTTGATAGAAACAGGCACAGAAGAAACGTCTTGGTTCTAAAACAGTTACAGTTAAAGCAAGTGACCAACCCAACATGATGTGAAGGAGAGACCACTTCATCACATCCATATACACAAATATTCTTAAAGGTGCTATGAGGAGAATCTATTTCCAGCGACATAAAGACTCTGCTACCCATGAGCATGCACCGCGACTGTCGTAAAGACGCAACCCAAGCCAAAGCGTGTGTTTGTTGTGATGCTAATGAATGCAGCTCGGACCTTCCTCAGAACTCTGCATTGCTTTACAACTTCTTTTTTCAACAACTTACAGGATGCAAAGCCACGAGGTAATGTATCTCTTTTTAGTTACGTAGCGGTAGTTTTTGATGTGTGGCAACAAGCAATTTTTGGAAAACTTACTATCGTAGTTTTGTAGCCGGCTATATATGGCTACTTACAGCCCGGTGCTCTAAGACGTGTCTGAATAATATAAATTTGCTCTAGTTTTAATTGTCTTGTTCCTGAAGTTGAGTATCCAGGCCAGTCCAGCCCTGTCCGACCTGACCGTGAAGCTAAGGAATAGCATTTATAGATAACCTATTTTGATGCTATAAAACTCATCTTAAAGTGTGTATTTCCATCAGGCATATATCTAAAAGTGAGACTTTTTTGTAATTACTTAGAAACTCCTCATAGCATCTTTAAACTATTTAAGCAACCATCAGTCACATACTGTTACTTGTAATTTTAATCTCTCTTTTTGCAGCATTGCAGAAAAACACATCCTGTTGCTTGTTCAGGGTGAAGAAATCAATTGATGATGCTAACTTTATCATGGAACTATTGCTTATGGATTAAACTGCAATATGCTGCTCTCACACTCTGACCACAAGTTAGGGTAGTAGGTTGAATGGCTGACTGGAAAACGGTGTAGCTTGACCTCAAAATGTAAAAAAAATTGCAGAATCAAGTCCTTTAGATGAAAAAAAAAAAAGAATTGTATTGCTCTTCAAATACACATCAGGTACACATAATGATGTTATGAGATGTGCTGAGGCTTCGAAGCGTGTGCCGAGTAATGGATGGGGCGTTTCTTCGAAGCATGTAACGAGGCTTGCTTCATTTAGGGGAGGGGCCAAAAATGATGACGTCCAAAGCCTCGCTGCCCGGCTGTACCATGTGACTGCTTCAATAAGTGGTTCAGATTGTGCCGAGAGGTTTGACAGCGATATGAACCCCTCAGGCTCCATTCAAAATGTAGGTGTTTGTAGGAGAGTTGCAGTCAGTTGAGTTTGGATAGAGTTTGGATTGTTTGGATAGTTTGGATACAGGGGTTTGGATAGTGTTTTTATAGATCGGAAATAGTTTGGAGAGTTTAGAAAGTGAGTTAGAGAGATAGATTGGAGATTTAGGAGAGTGAGCTTGTTCTCAGTCCATTAAAGAGAAAAATTTAGAATGTCCCAGGCAGTTCATCAAACCCAGAGACGTCCAAAGAATATTCAGATCCAAAATTCAAAATATCCAAAGTTCTTTGTCAATTAAAAATCTCAAAATGCACAAACATTAAAACCAACAAACTCAGTTCTCAGTCCTCCTGATGCCCCCACCCCTCCTCCCCCTCGAAAAACAAACAACAACAAAAAAAAAACCCAAATCAAATGCAATTGACAATGAAAATTAAGAAAACGCATACATTCAAAAATATGTTGTCAAATTATGCTGAGAAATTACTCGATCATATATACACACACACACACACACACATATATATATATATACACTCAACAAAAATATAAATGCAACACTTTTGTTTTTGCTCCCATTTTTCATGAGATGGACTCAAAGATCTAAAATTCATTCCAGATAAACAATATTACCATTTCTTTCAAATGTTGTTCACAAATCTGTCTAAATGTTTGATAGTGAGCACTTCTGCTTTGCTGAGGTAATCCATCCCACCTCACAGGTGTGCCACATCAAGATGCTGATCCGACATCATGATTAGTGCACAGGTGTGCCTTATACTGCCCACAATAAAAGGCCACCCTGAAATGTGCAGTTTTGTCTCACAGCAAAATGCCACAGATGTCGCAAGCATCGAGGGAGCGTGTAATTGGCATGCTGACAGCAGGAATGTCAACCAGATCTGTTGCTCGTGCATTGAATGTTCATTTCTCCACCATAAGCCGTCTCCAAAGGCGTTTCAGACAATATGGCAGTACATCCAACCAACCTCACAACCGCGGACCACGTGTAACCACACCAGCCCAGGACCTCCACATCCAGCAGGTTCACCTCCGAGATCGTCTGAGACCAGCCACTCAGACAGCTGCTGAAACAATTGGTTTGCATAACCAAAGAATTTCTGCACAAACTGTCAGAAACCGTCTCAGGGAAGCTCAACTGCATGCTCGTCTTCCTCATCGGGGTCTTAACCTGACTCCAGAACGTCGCCGTAACAGACTTGAGTGGGCAAATGCTCACGCATGACAGCGTGTACCAGTTCCCACTAATATCCAGCAACTTCGCACAGCCATTGAAGAGGAGTGGACCAACATTCCACAGGCCACAATTGACAATCTGATAAACTCTATGCGAAGATGATGTGTTGCACTGCATGAGGCAAAAGGTGGTCACACCAGATACTGACTGGTTCTGAGTCCCCAGACCCCCAATAAAGCAAAAAAAAAAGCACATTTCAGGGTGGCCTTTTATTGTGAACAGTATAAGGTACACCTGTGCACTAACCATGGTGTCAGATCAGCATCTTGATGTGGCACACCTGTGAGGTGGGATGGATTATCTCAGCAAAGCAGAAGTGCTCACTATCAAACATTTAGACAGATTTGTGAACAACATTTGAAAGAAATGGTAATATTGTTTATCTGGAATGAATTTTAGATCTTTAAGTCCATCTCATGAAAAATGGGAGCAAAAACAAAAGTGTTGCGTTTATATTTTTGTTGAGTATATATATATATATATATATATATATATATATATATATCTATATATATATATGTATATATATGTGTGTGTGTGTATATATATATATATATATATATATATATATATATATATATATAGATATATATACATACACACATTCTAATTCATAGTCAATCCCAAGAGCCACAACAGACAATACATCACACATTGTATGGTTCAGATAAAGCTGCCTGTGATTATACACCTGGCCAGTAGGTGGTTTCGTGTGCACATGAAGCCTCATGAGATGAACCCTTTCTCGAACCAACTGGCTCAAGTGGTTTAATATCTCATGAGGCTTCAACTCACCACCACTACACATCAGGTACACAAGAGCAAATGCAGCAAACTATGCAACTGAAAAACATATTTACAAAATGATCAACAGGTCTGCTCAGCATCACAGCCCTTCTCTGACTACCTGGGCAGTGGAGATCCCCTCCATTTTTAAGGCTAAACCCTTCCTATTGGACCATACCATTTCAACTGAAATCAGTTAAGTAATCAAACACATCTTTTTTTCCACCTAAAAACCTTTACAACCTCTATTTCCATTTACCACACATTATGAGTGAAGCATTCCCATAATCCTCCAGCCCAGAATGACTTTTCAACTCATTTTACACTTCCATCAGAAGGTATGGTTCAGTAGGATGGACTGAGCATGCTCCCTACTTTCTACTCAGGCACTATAGAAGGCAGCCTGAAACCATGCTCGGGTCCTTTAACACTGCCCGGCACCAGGAAGCACTGTGGTAAGAAAAGAAAAAGACAAATTCTTAATAAGCAAACTTCAAACTCAAATCACCACATTGTGTGTTAATGTGAAACTTTATGTGGAATAAGTAGCACCGGCAAGTTACGAAGATTTTAACTGCAGTTCAGTGTGTGCACCCTCCAAACTAGCAGTAGCATGCTACCTGGCTAACATGTGGTCTGTGAAATTAGTGTTGGTGTGGTGTTTTACCAGTGGCAGAGTAGCAGGGGCGACTGCCACAGCTGCATTTGAGTGCTTTCTAGTTTGTATTTGATCTGGACCGTGTGCATTAAATCTGACTATTTTTCTTAGTGTGTATTTTTGGAGGACTGTAATTTTATAAGCCAGCCGAAAATATTCTTCTATCTGTGGTCTTCTGCATATTTATAATTACTCAAACTTTGAAAATCCTTTGGTTTAATCACAAATTAATATGTTTTAGATGCCACACCCTGTGCACAATTTTGTTAAAACTCTTACTCCCAAATAAGCGTAACAGAGTACATGACGCTGAAACAGTTACCCAAGAATTACACCCACTGACGGTAAAATCGTTTGTTTTCTATTTTTGAGGCCCCCAAATGTCTCATTAACAACAACAGCTCAATAACATAACAGCACACATATGATCAGTGTGCCATTTCACCTAAATTCAGTTCTTTAAGAATTTACCTAAAAAAATGTAAAAAAAAAAAAAAAAGTACTGAATAGCTTTGGAAGAGCCATTGACAATTTTTTTTTTTTTTTTTTTTTAATTATTTTTTGGGGCTTTTTATGGCCTTTATTGTATACGACAGCTGAAGATTGACAGGAAAGCGGGTGAAGAGAGGGGGAATGACATGCAGCAAAGGGCTGAGGCCGGGATTCGAACCAGCAGCCGCTGCTGGGGGTTGGCAGCCCCCATACATGGGGCGGACGCTCTACCAACTGAGCTAATGTCTGCCCCAGCCATTGACAATTTTTAGGTTATTTTGTTAAAAAAAAAAGTACTAAAGTAAACAGTAAAAAAATAAGTCAAGAAAGAGAAAATTAGTTGATTTTTTACTTGTGTTGGTAAATACGAAGGTCTTGATTAAGGGCATTTCTGCAGAAACAGTTTATCACAGTTAAAGTGTAATTTGAGTTGCCTGATTGAGCTTAGAATTTTCTGGACAAGTTGCCCTGACTTTGGTTTTATTCAATCACCAATAAAAATGTAGATTTACAATCTTCTCTTTTTAGTGTGTTCATTTGATTAATCATCCACTACAATTTTATAATATCCTAGAATTCAATCTCTTTATGTGGGGACTTAAAGCAGATATGAGATTAAAATGTGATTAATTAGATTAATTACGAATCCTGTAATTAATTAGATTTTTTTTTGTAATCGCCTGACAGCACTAATTATTATTTGAGAGCTTGAAGTAAAACAGAATGGGTTCAAACAGTGAGCTGAACAAGAACAAATAAGTTAGTTGAAAGAAAGACCCCCAAACCCATCCTGCAATCGAAAGTGTTTCTGACCAACTTTGATAAAAAAAACAGCCATTTTTGTCTGTGAACACTGTGGGTGAGTCCCATGGTAAACTCTTTCCCCCGCGCTTGGCAGCACACATACAACAGAGGCTCAGCAGTGACTGGAGGAGGGCAAAATCTAACTGCATGTTCTTATTTTATGGGTTATAAATCTCATGTAATTTGCTGGTTGAAGTTTAATGAGCTATGGGTGAAATCCCCCTTTGTCTTTCTTTCTAATTGCTTCCACTCTAAATGGGGGCATCTGTCAAAATAGGATGATGTCATCATGTTAGGTCGTCAGTTTTTACCACCATGTAACATGACTTTAAATGTTTCAGCTTTCTTCAGGAGTGGTGGAAAAAAGGGATCTTGACTTTTCAGGCTGGTTTCAATTAAATGTTCGTAAGAAATTGACCCTTCGCTAAGCCCCTCCCACAAACAGCTACTGTCCAATCCCACGTTAACAACTGTAACTATGCACAAGAGGCCTGTCAAGCTCTCAGCAGAAAACAGTATGCTCTAGCGATGCATACGGGACTAGCAAGTCCGACAGCTGATATCTGAGAAGTTTGGAGGTTGGTGTTGATTTTCTTCTCCAAGACTCAAGCAGAAAGATGCCAGGTGTGGACAAAGCATGAGAACACCTACATTTGTTCTAAACTAAGATGATAACTAACATTAGCTAACCATAGCTCTGTGTGCTGGTAAGACAACATTAGCAAACAGAGAGGTCTCAGTAGTAGGTCACTTCTGTTAAACCTTAAAGGATAAGTTTGGTTTCTACAGCTTTCACATTGTTTATAGAATGAAGTAGAACAATATACTCACCCAGAAGGCTTTCCTGATCCAAACATTGCTTCAGCAGAAAAAACTCATTAGTTTCACCAATATTTCAAAAGGCAAACATTCTTCTTCTTCAGGTCAGAGGTCAGCACAGTCACAAAAACATGTCTGGAGCGACACAGACTGTAATGGAGGAGTAGCGTGAGTGGACCATGATGAAATATTGGTGAAACTAATGAGTTTTTGGACGATTAATGCAGTTTTAGGAGCAGCACTATACATGCCCCGTGTGCTACCATTATACAGATGTCCGCCGCTCGATTTTGGATCTAAATATCTCCTGAAGCACTGTTTGGATCAGGAAAGCCTTCTGGGTGAGTATATTGTTCTACTTCATTCTATAAACAATGTGAAAGCTGCAGAAACCAAACTTATCCTTTAAACCACTGGGTAATATTTAGGCAAAGGAAAGTTACAGCAGAGAAGTTCTGACGTACTGTATCTGTTCACATTTTTATGAACAGATGCCATAGAAAGGGGCAAACACAACGATAACATTATTAATTTCAATTCAAACAATATATATATCAACTTACCCTGCTGGACAAGAACACTGTTGTTCTTGTTCTTGTATGTGATTATTTTAAAGTGAAGTATCAACACACGGGCTGCTTGATGCTTGCATTGAGATCTGTGTGCTTTCCCCTCTAGTTTAATGTCCTCTACATTTGAACTCTGACATTTGATTTGGTAAATGAAACTCTCAAAAGCATACTGGAGATCTTTCTGTCCACTCCTTTTTATATATCTGAAGAAAATGTCCAGAAATTAGCAGATATTTCCTCAGGAATATCACTCACCGAACCACTAAAAACTCCATATTTCTCATTCTATGAGGCAAAGCTTGACAGGTGTAGCAACAGTATCCAAGGGGGGCGGGGCTTAGCAAAGGGTCAATTGTGCCATTGGGTGATATTTTTAATGTGGAGGCAGCTGAGCTGTGGCTTTAATAAATGAGTGATGCACAGGAGCTACTGAGACAACTGTAAAATGAAGACTGACGCACAGAGCTAACAGTAGCCTGTAAGCTGTGGGTGTTGTGGGTGACAGCTCATGTTTTTTTCCTCCATCAAACAAGAATAAGAGATCCACAGCTCTGTAATGGTAACTTTATGTGGTCAGACTTCTGCTGTGGTGACCATTTTAATCAAAAAGACATTCAGGAAATACTTGCACACTGCTTAATTTAGTCTTTCCATCTGTACATTTAATAAGTTAATGCTGCGAGCCCAAATAAAACATCTGAGCACTATCTTTGACTTCATCATCACAGCAGAGGATTTAACAGCATCGGTTTATTCTGATGCTTGTAAAAGCTGAGTTAAAGAGACTGTGAGGAGTTTCTAAGAAATTACAAAAAAGTCTCTCTTTTAGATATATGCCTGATGGAAATGCACACTTTAAGATGAGTTTTATAGCATCTAAATAGGTTATCTAATAATGCTATTCCTTAGCCTTCCGGTTAAGTGGTCGGGTCGGACAGGGCTGGACTGGCCAGGATACTCAACTTCAGGAACAAGACAATTAAAACTAGAGCAAATTTATATTATTCAGACACGTCTTAGAGCACTGGGCTGTAAGTAGCCATATATAGCCGGCTACGAAACTATGATAACAAGTTTTTCAAAAATTGCTTGTTGTCACACATCAAAAACTACCGCTACATAACTAGAAAGAGATACATTACCTCGTGGCTTTGCATCCTGTAAGTTGTTGAAAAAAGAAGTTGTAAAGCAATGCAGAGTTCTGAGGAAGGTCTGAGCTGCATTCATTAGCATCACAACAAACACACGCTTTGGCTTGGGTCACGTCTTTTGGTGCGTTCCAGTTGTAGTCTGAAGTTGGAATTTCCGAGTTTTCTAGGAAACTGCAACTGGAACGTCCCCCAAAGTCGGAATTTCCTACTGGGAACTCGGTGAAACCTCGCCACCCCCAAGTTGACAATGGAAGATGGATGCCCCCAGTGTGAACAGTTATTTAGCTCCTGTAATAATCCATTTATTTGCACTTCTGACTGGGGTGTGTTGCTCTAGATCAGCTGTATACATAGTATTGTTAGACTTATATTTACAAAAATGCTGCCATAGTGATAATCACATTCTTCATACAACAACACAGGGTGTGCTAACAACAGCTAACAATAGCCTGGTAGATCGGCATGCTTTTCTCCGACTTCATGTGGAATGCAGATAAGTCAGACATTTTATTTTCCATTGTTCTGGTTAATACATTTTACAAATTAATAAACAGCTAAACTTAGTGGCAGACTGTAGTACATTTGTTTGAAATGTCTGAGCTTTTGAAACATTGTAGACATTGTAATGGACAATGGTGGGACTTAAGACTGTGTGAACAATAGCAACTCTGAGTTTTCAAAACTGGAAATTTGGTTTTTGTATTTAGTACTTGCTTGCCCATCCAAATAATCAGAATCAGGTGTTCCAGTCTCTTCCATGTCCACAGGTGTATAAAATCATCACCTAGGCATGCAGACTGCTTTAACAAACATTAGTGAAAGAATGGGTCGCTCTCAGGAGCTCAGTGAATTCCAGCGTGGAACTGTGATAGGATGCCACCTGAGCAACAAATCCAGTGGTGACATTTCCTCACTCCTAAATATTCCACAGTCAACTGTCAGCTGGATTATAAGAACGTGGAAGTGTTTGGGAACCACAGCAACTCAGCCACCAAGTGGTAGGCCATGTAAACTGACGGAGCGGGGTCAGCGGATGCTGAGGCGCATAACAAGAAGAGGTCGCCAACTTTCTGCAGAGTCAATCTCTACAGACCTCCAAACTTCATGTGGCCTTCAGATTAGCTCAAGAACAGAGCAGAGAGCTTCATGGATGGGTTTCCATGGCCGAGCAGCTGCATCCAAGCCTCACATCACCAAGGACAATGCAAAGCGTGGTGTAAAGCACGCTTCCACTGGACTCTAGAGCAGTGGAGACGCGTTCTCTGGAGTGACCAATCACGCTTCTCCATCTGACAATCTGATGGACCAGTCTGGGTTTGGAGGTTGCCAGGAGAACAATACTTGTGGGACTGCATTGTGCCAAGTGTAAAGTTTGGTGGAGGGGGGATTATGGTGTGGGGGTGTTTTTCAGGAGCTGGGCTTGGCCCCTTAGTTCCAGTCAAAGGAACTCTGAATGCTTCAGCACACCAAGACATTTTGGACAATTCCATGCTCCAACTTTGTGGAAACAGTTTGGAGCTGGCCCCTTCCTCTTCCAACATGACTGTGCACCAGAGCACAAAGCAGGTCCATAAAGACATGGAGGACAGAGTCTGCTGTGGATAAACTGGACTGGCCTGCACAGAGTCCTGACCTCAACCCAATAGAACACCTTTGGGATGAATTAGAGCAGAGACTGAGAGCCAGGCCTTCTCGTCCAACATCAGTGTGTGACCTCTCAAATGCTCTTCTGGAAGAATGGTCAAAAATTCCCATAAACACTCCTAAACCTTGTGGACAGCCTTCACAGAAGAGCTGAAGCTGTTATAGCTGCAAAGGGTGGACCGACGACATATTGAACCCTATGGATTAGGAATGGGATGGCACTTAAGTTCATATGTGAGTCAAGGCAGGTGAGCGAATACTTTTGGAAATATGGTCTATAGGGTGGCATAGGGTCATCTGTACTGACCTAATAAATGTATGAATGAACAGTATTAAGGCTTCCTGTGGTAAAGAGGTCAGCCAGATCATGTAACCTACACTTGACCCACAGTAGACGAGGCATGCTCGACCACTCCTGTGTGTATCTGTGCCCATTGTTTCAGGGCACGTCTTGCGTAGAATATTTCCCTTTTATTTATTTATTTTTTCTTCTCTGTGGTTCCTCTCAAGTTTGACATGGTGAAAGAGCTTTTTCTTCAAAGCATTTAGTGCAAACTGGTTCTGAGTGAGTTCAGTACGAGCATTGATCTGAGAGGCAGATAGGCCATGACTCACTGAATTGACCTATTACAGAGGCATTCCAGGCTGCAGACGCTTGATGTGGCCTGTGGGCAATCAGGCTAGACAACACTGACCATTCACCAGTGACAGGACACTTCCTAACAGAGTCTTCTCATTAAGGGGAAGATCTGCACACCATCCCCATAAACAACACACATGCTCGATATTAACAAATCATTGTGACACATCATACATGGTGAGCCTGTGAAAAAGACAGAAATTACAAAAACTGCAGCATGTTTGCTGCAGAACAGGGTTTGCAAGACATTAAAAATGGAAAGGGGTATGTAAGCATATCAGGAAGAGTTTAAGCTACATTGGAGTCTGATCCTATTATTATTTTTTAACTCTTTCATGCATGGTGACCACTACAGGAGACAGGTAACTGGAATACCTTTTACACCATTTAGGTTGCAGGACCACGTCCAACTATAAGGCGGCAAACTCCCAAACCCTTTTCTCAAGTTTCATAAAAATATTATCTGTGCATCTTATTGACATATTGTTATATTACTTTATAAATCTGAGCTAATTACACCACGCCTTTTGGGAATAAGTGTTAAATAATTTTGTTGTCAAAGATTTAGACAAAATATACAATAATAATAATAATAATAATAATAATATTGATAATATATAAGGAACATTTTTAAGCAGATTTATTTTATTGATTTTAAAAATACCCTTTTTATATAATCTGCAATCTAATTAATTACCTCCGCCAAGGAGGTTATGTTTTCGGGAGAGTCTGTCTGTGAACAAAATAACTCAAAAAGTTATGGATGGATTTGGATGAAATGTTCAGGAAATGTTCAGAATGGGAAAAGGAAGAACTGATTCAATGTTGGTGTTGATCCGGATTAACGTCTGGATACGCCATGACGAAAAATGTGATTTTCATGAATACCTACTGAACTGAAATAGATATCACTAGAAAAGCACTCAGAGAGCGCAGGCCTCCGCCAGCACCACAGTCCTCTCCCAAATTGTGATTTTTACCATAAACATTAGTCCTACCTTTATTTCATGTAAATATTTAGATTCATTGACCATGAAAACATACCATTAGCAACTGGATTCATAATGATATCTATTTTAGTTCAGTAGTTATTCATGAAAATCACATTTTTCGTCATGGTGGATCCAGACGGTGATCCAGATCAACACCAAAATTGAATCAGTTCTTCCTTTTTCCATGCTGAACATTTCCTGAAAATTTCATCAAAATCCATCCATAACTTTTTGATTTATTTTGTTCACAGTCAGACAGACTCTCCCGAAAACATAACCTCCTTGGCGGAGGTAATTATGAATCCAGTTGCTAATGGTATGTTTTCATGGTCGAGGAATCTAATTATACATGAAATAAAGGTAGGACAAATATTTATATTAAAAATCACAATATGGGAGAGGACTGTGGCGCTGGCGGAGGTCTGTGCTCTTGGAGTGCTATTCTTAGCATTATGCCTGTTACAGATTTCAACTAATTTTCTATTTTTCATTTAAAATTTTGGTGAAATTCACAAATGAATAGCTTGAATAGCAATAATACATGGACATGTAGATTTCACTTTTTTAGTTTATTTACTCTTAATAAATGTTTGTAAAAGAGTGTGTTTGTGGATCTTTATTAAAGTCCATTAAATTACTTTTTTTTTTACCACTGGTATCCACTGTAGTGGACAAACTCAGAACTCCGCAGAAAATAGCCACGATTTTAACTTGTTTGAAAATGAAAACCAACATTTAAAAGAACCATCCTTTGTGATTTAATAATTGATGCATGAAAGGGTTAACCTGATATAAATTAACTTGGAGAATATGTTACACAAGAAACAGGAAAAAAAATAGTAATGCAAATAAGGATTTCTTGATAGAGATATCAAATTCTAGGTATTTATTTGCATTCCTGAACAGAAGAAAATGTAGGTGGTTGAATAAGTAACATTTTCAGTTTACAAAGTTTTTAACAGATTTCTAAAAAAAAAGAAAAAAATATGTTTTCTTGTTTTTGTGACAGGTGGTCTGATACATTTCATAAGCACGTTAAGCATTTGTTAAGAATGCATATAGGTGTCACGGTGGCAGAGTAGGTTATTGCAGGAGCTTCACAGGAAGAAAACTGTTTTTGCTCCCTGTGTCGATCTGGGTCCTTCTGTTTGAACTGCATGTCCTCCCCTGTGCATACATGGGTTCTCTCTGGGCCCTCCAGCTTCCTCTCCCAGACCCTTTGGTGCATTAGTGGCTCCAGATTTCCTTAGGTATGAATTAGGGTGTATCAGGTATTTAAAGTGAACATATAGAAAGTGCTGCATATATCTTGAAATACCTTTTTTTAACCCCGTCTTTACAACTTAAAGCCTATTTTGCCACCATTCAGATTTTTTTGGCCACTGTCAGAACCATTTTTGGAATTTTTACATGGTTTTTGAAATTTAATTTCAAATTTGATTCCCAACTTTGCTGCCGTAATCAATTTTCCTAAGCCACTTTTAATTTTTTTTGCCAATTTTTCCCTTTTTTTTTTTTGCAATTTCATATCTATTTTGCACCTATTTATTAACCTTTTTTCGCTTTCATACCATTTTTACCCAGTTTTTACAATTTCATACCTATTTTCCTTCTGATCTTCACTTCTCCACTTTTTCTCAAATCTTGTATCCTTAGATTAATTTAATGTCATATTGGTTTTACTATAAAGATCTACTGCTTATGTTTAAGAATACATAAGATGAGAAACATTAAAGCAATTGAAGAGTAAATCCCAATACTGGTGAGAAAAATAGAGTTAGATATTTTTATATATATATAGAATATATATATATATATATATATATATATATATATATATATATATATATATATATATGATATATAGATATATATATATAGATATATAGATATATAGATATATATACATATACATATATATATATATATATGTATATGTATGTATATATATATATACATATATATGTATGTGTATATATATATATATATATACATATATATATATATATATATATATGTATAGATATATATAGCCTATTGCAAATCTGCAACATCCCAGAATGCATTGCATGTGAAGGTCTCTCATAAAAAAGGCAAAATAGTGAAATACTACCCCATATGACAATTTTCCCCAAATATCTGATTTTTCCTAAAACTGAACTTGACCCTGAGAGGGTTACAACCTGAACCTTTTTTTGAAGTACAGATGTACTGTTTGTGCTTACGCATGAAAAAAAGAAAAAAGAGTGAACAAAAGACACATTTCCTACAAGTACTGGCTCTGCTGAAGCATTTTGTCCTGACATGATGAATTATTTATTTGACCTTCACTCCACATAAATTGTTGCAGCAGTTTGTTTTAAATGTCAGATTCTTGAATTGTATCTACGCTGAGAAATTCACACAGACTGGTCTGTAAAATCCAACGCTCTGTTACAGGTCCTGTTTCTGTCAAATCTACATCTTTACCTCTTTTTACTGCTGCTGCTTGTTTAACTCCCACAAGACTTTAGGGCACTACGACCCAGACGAACTCTCCAGAGGCAGCCAGAAAGTGCCTGCATGGAAATCCTCAGAGTTGAAACATCGGCTCTGGTAGTCGGAAACTCTGTCACATTTCATAGTAGGGTGAAATCCGCCCTCACGTGTCTACAGAAACCTCTTAGTGTGACCTGTTTTTGTTGCCATGTTAGCAGGGATGATTACTGCTCCCATTTACTCGGACCAGTCTGAGAAATGTCTGGGCATCATCCAGGTGATAGTAATTATGTCATCTGAGCCGTTTGAGGCTGTATCCTGTGTGACATCATGATATCATGGGCCTTTCGCTGAGCAAATATCCTCAAGTATTATTGAGGAAAGGATGACTTCATCTTTAAGTATTGTTGTAATACACTCCATCAAAGAATGAGGGCATCGATGGTCTGTGAAAACCACTAAACCACAGGCAACCCCTTTGGCATTTTCCTCCCCTCTACCAGCAGAAATCTATTCAATACTTTATTTTTGGAAAGTGAGATTTTTGACAACTTTTGAGGGCTTTATCATAGTCTTTAAATAAAACTGTGCATGAGTTTAAATCTCATTTTAAGGAACGTTTATCCTCTATAGTCAGAAAAAGTCCCCACATTTTTGTTGTTGCTTCTGCTCCCTTTGTCCTCTTTAAAGATGCTATGAGGAGTTTCTGAGGCCCCATCCACACAAAGACAAATTGAGGTCTAAACGCATATGTTTTTTGCCCAATCTGCATATCATCCATACGAAGACAGCGTTTTAGTGGTCCGTAAACAATCATTTTTGAAACCAGGTTCCAGAGTGGAAAGATTTTGAAATGCTGTATAAACAGCTCTGTGATTACTGGCTCCTCAAGTATTCATATTGAGGCCTCATCCACACGAAGACAAAACGCTCAACAGTTTCCAAAACGTTCGTCATAAAGACGAAGGCGTCTCAGAAAATGTGTGCGTCTACATGAATGCACTCCATACGCATGAAAACGCTGTAAAACACATGCCAGACCTCTAGGGGCGCTGTAACGATATGACGGAAACAAGCAGAAACAGATGAAAAAACAGTGGGCATGCGCACTTGTGGCAAAAGTTGTAAACAGAGATTGTGATAAAGTGATCATAAAGTGCTGTAATGTGTCCTCGATAATTGTTTGTTCAACTCGGTGGTGATTGAGAAGAAGGAGATTTTGCTGCAACAGGGATAGTAGGGTCACTAGCTTCATCAGCACATATGCTTCATGTACGCCGCCATTGTTGTTGACGTAGCCACATGTGGCGCATGCGTGTCAATGAAGATATGAAACTATGATGTAAGCGTATCTGAAAAGTTGCAGAGAGCCAGTAATCACGGAGCTGTGTATACGGCATTTCAAAATCTTTCCACTCTGGAACCTGGTTTCAAAAATGATCGTTTACAGACCCCCAAAACGCCGTCTTCATATGGATGATACGCAGATTGTGCAAAAAACATATGCATTTAGACCTCGGTTAGGCTTTGTGTGGATGGGGCCTAAGAGATAGACAGAAACAAGAATAACCATCAGTATTTAATGTGAGAGATTTATATACCAAATGTCTTCCACCTGATCACAGAGGTAACAATCGGAGCTGGGGAATAAAGAAAATGTTACAAAGTCTGCAGCTGTCGGCTGTACTGACATCTCTGGAATATGTGATACACCGAACATAAATCACCTGACATTAATATTTGATCATCATTTTACTGTCAGTGATCACTAAGAAGCTCTCCAGAGACATAAATGGTTTTAAACATGGACTGTGGGACAATAAAACATATCACCACCATTAAAACAGCAGTGATAACATAGACCTCTATGTTCTAATAAGAACATTATTACAAGAAAAAATATATATTTGGTAATCTGTCATGGGTTTGTTGCAGATCAGAGAAGTTCTTCTGGGTACAATTTCTGCTGCATAATGTTCCATTGGTTGGTTAATTTATTTTAATTAATGACAAATGAGTAAGCGGAAAGAAAAAGAGGAGGAAGAATTGAGATTATATTTTACGTGGGACTCAGTGGGGTTAAATTGCAACACCTGCTGGTCTCTGAGAATACAGTGCTGCTTGTTTCAGGGGCTGTTTGCAAAGAGAGGGATCTATTTTGGGCTTAAATTTTTAATTTTCCTTCATTTACATCTGTCAGGATAAAACAAGTCTGTGCCTTCATTTAACTCTGTACATGCTGTCCTGTTTTCTCCTTCCATGCATCTCCTGTCATTTGCACTGCTTTAGCTGAAAAACTCTTATTGTTTGAAGAAAAGGTTTTAATTTTTACGCTTAAAAATATTCTACCAGGTGAATCAGGTAACACATTTTCAAATGTCATCACACTTGTACAAAGAAATCCTTTAGAAAATCAGATTCTGTTTTTTTTTGTTGTTGTTGTAGTTGAACATTCAAAAAGTAAAATCCATATTACTCCACCTAATGCTGTTGTTAAACCAAAAATAATTCCTGATAGAAGTGTTGTTCAGAAAAGCAAAAGTTTAGCAGTGAAATTGAGCACTTTATATGTCCCAGTATTCGAGCTCAGCCGCTGTTGAAGGTGTAGCGATAAGTGACATCACGATTAGCTGAATCTGTTGATCCACGTGATTCCAGACCTTTCCTTTCCCAGGCCATCTCTGAACCTAAAGTCCAAAATCTAGCAAATCAAACACAGATATCAGCTCAAGGGCAGCATGCACTAAGCAAAGTTTTTTGCTCCCTGCCTGGAAGAATAATTCACATGAAAGCAGCTGTTTGCAGGAGAAGTGTGTGTATGAACTGTGTGCTTGTGCATGTATGTGCGAGCATCATGTGCTGGGGAGCAGTTTTTTTGGGCCATGCAAGTTTGAACATGTCGATGTGACTTTGTGTTTGAAATAAACTGCATAAAATTAATGTGAGAAGAAGAAAAAGAAAGTGGCACTTGGTGGTGGAGGTAGGATGTGTTACAGTCTTTTGGCTGCAAAGGGATAACAGGGCATACAGCTAACATTGAGAGCTAATCCCATGGCTTTCTTCATCTTTTTAAATTAAAGGGACTGTGAGGAGAATCTATTTCCGGCGACATTAAGACTCTGCTACCCATGAGCACGCGCAGCGACTGTCGTAATGCTGCGTCATCTCCGACTTATCTGCGTTCCAGTTGAAGTTGGAAAAAAACATGCCGATCTACCAGTGCAAATAAATGGATTATTACAGGAGCTAAATAACTGTTCACACTGGGGGCATCCATCTTCCATTGTCAACTCAGGGGGTGGCGAGGTTTCACCGAGTTCCCAGTAGGAAATTCCGACCTCGGGGGACGTTCCAGTTGCAGTTTCCTACTCGGAACTCGGAAATTTTTACTTCAGACTACAACTGGAACGCACCAAAAGACGTGACCCAAGCCAAAGCGTGTGTTTGTTGTGATGCTAATGAATGCAGCTCGGACCTTCCTCAGAACTCTGCATTGCTTTACAACTTCTTTTTTCAACAACTTACAGGATGCAAAGCCACGAGGTAATGTATCTCTTTCTAGTTACGTAGCGGTAGTTTTTGATGTGTGACAACAAGCAATTTTTGGAAAACTTAGTATGGTAGTTTTGTAGCCGGCTATATATGGCTACTTACAGCCCGGTGCCCTAAGACGTGTCTGAATAACATAAATTTGCTCAAGTTTTAACTGTCTTGTTCCTGAAGTTGAGTATCCAGGCCAGTCCAGCCCTGTCCGACCCGACCGTGAAGCTAAGGAATAGCATTTATAGATAACCTATTTTGATGCTATAAAACTCATCTTAAAGTGTGTATTTCCATCAGGCATATCTCTAAAAGGGAGACTTTTTTATAATTACTTAGAAACTCCTCACAGTCCTTTTAAATTTTGTAACAGGTTGTCCTACAAAGTTGCAGATCCTGTATTTAAATCCATAACTGGTATGATTGCGATGGAATTAAATTGTGGCTAAACAGTGAATGGACTTACGGATGTTTGTGTGGTAAATTACCTGCTGTTGTCCATGAAATAAGTTAGTCAGAGGATTGAACACTTCAAGAAACAGCACATGTTGTTCTTTTTGGTGACCTTAACATCATCATGTCCTTATGACATTGACATCATATTAAGCATAACATTATGCAGTGCTAAGATGTTCACAAAAGAGCCGGGTCTAAAACTTTCGAACTTGTTCTACCACTAAGCACTGTGTACAGGAGTCTAAGTGCACAGGTATTCCCCAAACAGGTGATTTATCAAATATCTCTTGAAATGAAAAGAAATGCTGAGACTGTGTCCACAATCTCAGCATTTTGTAGTGAAAGTGCTCCAAACTGACACAAAACCAATGTAGTCCAGCTTTTTTATCACTCAGAATCAGAATCCAGAGTGAAAAAGTCTAATTCTGTCATCACAGTCTCAGCACTCCAGTTTTAAACAGTCTAAAGTCTGGAAAGGTGCCAAGTGTTCCAGAAGTTAAATTGTGTCACTTCTTCCTCATTGATCAATCAAAATCTGTGAGGGCTGGAACATCTGATGTTTGCTGTGTCAACAATTAGAGAGGAGAGAGCGATCTGATGCGTCATTTTAAGACGCTGTTTCTGCAGTTGCACTTGGTGTTGCTGTGTAATTCCTTTAGTCATTTTTCTTGGTGTCTGGGTGATATTTTGAGGAATGAAAACAAAATAATATGCACACTGACCTATTAAAACAACTTATGGATAATTTAAACCCATTGAGCAATTTGAAAACTGAGATTGTCAGCTTAAGCCGGGCATCCACTGTGCAATTTTTGACTCTTTTTAAGACGATTTTTCACCAGTGCGACGATTTGGGGATTGGGCTGAGTTTTGGCTCAATCATGCGTCTCACATCGTGTAGTATTCACGTAGTATACACGAGTAGTATACACGAGATAACGAGAAGCGATAAACACCTCACGACCTCCTCCTGGTCGATCAGATGAAAATGAAACCTGTTAGAAATCCTGGTCACCCCTCGTGAGGCTATGTCACTCTACATATACCCAAATGGGAAGAGAAAACGGAAGAGAAAACAAATGCACAAGACGGAGCAGCATGGCATCACAGCAGACCTGGACCCAAGCAATGGACGGTCGTCTTGTTGAGCTTTGGGAGGCACAGCGGAGCCTGTTCGGGCAATGCGTTTTAGTTTGTTATTCATTTGCATCTGTGAACATCCGACCACTTCCTACTTCTTCTTCTACTTCTACTTTTTACGTTGCATTTCCGGATACAAGAGTCCGACGTGTTGTACATGGACAAAAAGTGTGAGCGGTCAAATCGCATCCGAGCATTGGATCGTATATTGTGAGAAGAAGAATTGTGAGCTCATGGGTAGCAGAGTCTTTATGTCGCCAGAAACAGATTCTTCTCATAGCACCTTTAACATTAAAAAAATGTATTTTTTAACATTTAAAGCTGGGGTTGGCGATCTGATTTAGATACACCTTTTGTAATACTGTTTAAAATGGTCTTTATGACCCGATGGTAATCAACTCATTATGTGTTCTTAAAACAGAGCGAAAAATATCCGCTATCTACAGCAGGAGTAAAACAGGGAAAACCCCAACCAATAATGTTGCAGGGATACCTTCTTTTACACCAATCAAATCCCGTCGCCATTCTGCGTGCCTGCTGCGCGTTCATTTTCCCGGCGTGCACCGACAGTGCGTGTAGCATGTACCATGTAGCATGTAGCGTGTAGGGAACAGACTCCGCTGGAGAATGCTTACCTTTCAAGTTTTGTCTTTGAAAATAAGGGAAGTCCGCTGTGAGCTGTCCCACAACACCAACCAAGCTCCAGTATCCCTCACATTTAAGACAGATCTACAAGAAATCTAAAATAAACTCTGTTTTTCTAAGTTTGTTCCGCTGTTGGCTCTAATCTCGCGAGAACTGCCGTCCATGCTACTGCAGGTGGCAGTTCTCGCGAGACTTCTTCTTCTTCGGCAGTTGGCATCCATCATTTTGGAGCATTACCGCCCCCTTCAGGCTAGAGACAGACAGCTAGTTCTCCAAAATCGCCAACCCCAGCTTTAAGATACATATTCGTAGGGCTATGTGGCATAAAGCTTTCATGTATTTAACAAGACCCACCTTCTGCATTATACATCTCTAAATTTTTCAGCCATTGCAGAGGCAGGGAAGAACATACCCCTCCATTCTGACAAGCAATTGTCTTTCAGAATATGATATGGCTGGCTAAAATATGGCATCAAACAAGTTTTGACAACCTTTTAAAATCTGGTGGGGCAGGTACCCCTGTTCAGACCCCATCACTCTTAAACAGGGTCTAAAATTACTCACACTAGTGGCTGTTACTGAATGACTTGATATTCTTTATTTTGCAGAACACTATTTAAAACAAATGTGGATTAAAATGATTTCATAGATTCTCCTTTTCCCCAAGGTATTCTTAAGTTTGGCAGATAAATCATGCATATGTCTTTTTATGTTTTCTATTGTTTGATGTTGTAATGAGATGTTCATGACAGTTTAATAAAAATGTTTGATTTATATCTCATCCAACCCCATTTTTTTGTCAATGACTGTTCCTGATTTTTATGAATGAATCCCTGAAAGACCTGATAAAAGATCAATATTCCTGTCCCCGACTGAAAAGGGTGGGATTTGGCATCCAAGCAGATTTGACAGGGCTGGATCTTGGCAGGATGGGTTCATGGGGTTTATCACCTCGTGCTCATCTCTGCATCATCTGTCTTCAGGATGGGGTTTGGCATCTCCCTCTGTTGGTTGGTTTTTCTTACACATCCATCCCTGCAGACCAAATCTGGCCACCTAAGCTTCTGTCGGCCACACGTCCTGTTCCTGGGAATCAGAGCCAAGCTGCTGGTATCAGCCCCTGAGGCTTGGACTCACAGCTCTGTAAATGTGTGCCATGGGAGGCCAGCTCAGACCTGCTGGGAGTTGCAGCACAGAGCCAGAAAAAGCAAATAAGCAATATTACTTATTTTATTGAGATTAAGACATGACACTTCATTTCCAACTCAGTAAAATGGGCTGGAGACTTTGGTATCTTTCTTATCAAATCAATTAATGTGTGAGAGGTACTGTTACTCCAGCTGAGTAGATAAGTCATTAATTTTTATTGCCTTTATAAGTTACGTGAGATGCACTGGTGTTCTGACTAACTACTCCCAACATTCGTAGATAGCCTGTTCTCTTTTTTCTTGTTTAACCTATGACTTATTTGTATCATTAACCCTGCAGACTTTACAAACCTAAGACACTAATCTGCAAAAAGGAAAATGCATTTCTGCTAAAGGCACATCTCTTCTGTCTTGATAAATGGTTCAAAGTGCTATCTCTGAATTTGAAGGATTTCCTCAACACCAGGTCTTACTCTGGTAAAGGTTTCTGGTCGGGGTTAAAAGGGGAGATAAATGTTCAGGAAGCTAACTACACAAAGAACAGAATAAATCAATCAACCTCCTGCTTCTGAGAAAAGACAGGTTGCTGCAGAAGCATTGGTGTTTCATAATGCAGTTAATGTCAATGATCTCCCACTGTTTGACACAAGAGGCCTTATCGGCTTAGCCAACAGATCTTATCGAGACTTGGGTTAATCACTGACTGGATTCAGTTCCAACTGCCACAGCAAGCTGGAGCTCTTGATATAGGGAAGGTCAATCCTGATGGCTGCGGCCCTTTAACGTTTTTCTTCAGGTCTTCAGGTTCTGTCAAAATCAGCTGAAATTAAGGGCTCAGTAGAAGTATTCAGTTGCCCCTGACTTTCTAAGCTGATGGCATATTGGCCAGAACTCGCTTCAACTTCATACAAGTGTCTGAAAGTTGGTTGCACACTTCATGTGAGACAAAACATTCTTTGCAGTGTGCTTGTCTTTGTTAATGACAAGCCATTTGATACGTAAAATATAGAGTTTAGAGTGGGACATATGTCTGCAGCTGGACTGTTAGCAGTGTTCAGATAGATATTTGATAAATCTAAATCACTGGTGGGCATCGGCCTTCTTGGTTTGCATCACTGCAGATGTGCTCTAAGTCTTTTGCCCTTAGCATAGATTGATTTCCTACAAACCAAAATGTTTTTTTTCTTCCTTTTTTCTGCCTGACACACTCTGTTAGGGCTCCAGACCCTCTAGCCCAGTCTGCTATAAGTGGTTAACCGTTTGATTCTGTGTTAATTTGTCAGTTCAGTGCTGCTTGGCGCCATATTGTCAGCAGCTGTGCATTCATTCTAATGTTTATGCTTTGCAATGGGCTTGCTGCTATGACACAAAAGGTTTAAACTGACACTTAAACAACAGAACATCATTGCATCGATTGGAGGGGTGATGAAAAAGTCGTATTATGTTAAAATGTTTAGATGATTAAGTACTCCATCATGTGGGCCAGACATGTTAAACCCACTGAAGGGCATGTCAAACTCAAAAAAATGCATAATATGTCTCTTTTAGCATAATAAAAAATAGTTTAGGGAGAAAAATAAGACAAACAAGACAATATTCACTACCATAAACAAGTGGAAGACCTGCAAGGTTTCTTCTAGTTTTTTTACATGCAGAAAAGTGAAAGAAGTATAGCATGCAGTATAGTATGTATTATGGAGTATAGTATGTTCAAATCTGAAGTTCACAAAACCCTCCAGGTTCAGCAGACTGAGGCCCCATCCACACGAAGCCAAACTGAGGTCTAAACGCATAAGTTTTTAGCTAAATCTGCGTATCATCTTTACGAAGACGGCGTTTTGGGGGTCTGTAAACAATCATTTTTGAAACCACGTTCCAGAGTGGAAAGATTTTGAAATGCCGTATACGCAGCTCCGTGATTACTGGCTCTCTGCAACTTTTCAGATACGCTTACGTCATAGTTTCATATGCGACAATGACAATGACGGCGTACGGTGTAGCATATGTGCTGATAAAGCTAGTGACCCTACTATCCCTGTTGCAGCAAAATCTCCTTCCTCTCAATCACCACCGAGTTGAACAAACAATTATCGAGGACACATTACAGCACTTTATAATCACTTTATCACAATCTCTGTTTACAACTTTTGCCTCAAGTGCACATGCCCACTGTTTTTCCGTCTGTTTCTGCTTGTTTCCGTCATATCGTTACAGCGCCCCTAGAGGTCTGGAATGTGTTTTACAGCATTTTCATGCGTATCAAGTGCATTCATGTAGACGCACACATTTTCTGAGACGCCTTCGTCTTTATCCCGGTCGTTTTGGAAACTGTTAAGCGTTTTGTCTTTGTGTGGATGGGGCCTGATCCACCTCTATCCTCAGTCTTCTGAAATACATTGTTGGAGCTCTTGTCACTATTAAAGCTCCCTTTCTTTGCCCAGTTTGTTCTGATTGGTTGACCCTTCTACTTTTGGGCAGTTAGTCAGTTCAGTGCCATGCTTCAACAGCTCTTTAAAGTCTATGCATGACACTTTGTTTCTCATATCAACCAAATGGACTTGAACCTCTTACAAAACACTTTAAAGAAATTCTAGGGCTTAATGTCTGTCCTGATTTTGTAACCATCTCCAAGCAGGGCATACATATCCTGCTTTGAACTGCAATTTGTGAACAAATAGGTATATTACCTCAGATAGCATGACCGCATGTAATGATATCAGACTGCAAACAGAAAACAGAACAGTTAGCACAAAATAAACTGAACCTGCAGTCTGAGCATACTCCATTGATGACTTGAGCCCCATACATTCTATCTTGTCATATAGCTGTATCTCAAGCTAAGAAAATGTGCAGTATTTCGTAGAGCAACAACTAGTTTTGCTTAAAGATCTGGCAATGCCAATGGTAATTAGAATTGGGTCCTGACCAAAGGCACTCTGTTTTGCTTTTGTAGATTTAGTAGATTTGGCATGGTGTGAAAGCTCACATGAACTCCGGTGCAAACCAACAAAGCAAATTCTGGCCCACAACTAAAAACAGGGGTCTCAATTCACTTCCAAGCAAACCAGAGTTGGGCTTGCAAATGCAAAATCCAAGGGCCAAAAAATAAATAAATTTAAAAAAGTTGGCAAGCCAAGCTAGCAAGCACTGCCAATAGCAGTTAGAGGTAGCTAATGCATTTGTTGATACATTGCTGGCACACCAAGCTGATTGGAGCTTATCAATGTAATTATTTGAAGTCAGTAGAGCAGGGGTCGGCAGGTAAGTTTGGACTTGGGCCAAAATGTTTCCGAGCAACTGAATAGTGGGCCAAAACATCACTTCAATCAGAAACATGTTTTCTTTCTCTCTCTCATTAAAAAAAAAAAAACTTTTCCCTTATCTATAGGCTACTTTTATATCGTGTGAATACAAAATGTAGGCTAATTTAAGAAAGTAATTTGTTTTAAATAAAGAAACTTTATTTCTCAGACTATTAGTGTGTTATTACTGCTTTAGCTCCACTGTGTCTGCCTTTAAAACTGCTTATAACAGTAACTTGGTGATAATAAAGCTGCTGTCTCTAATCAGCATCTTGACTGTCTTTTAAGTCTTCATAAATGTGTCATAGCCAACTATATTTTTCCTCCACACATTTAATAAAAATGTCAGTAAGTTCCATTTTGAAAATAACCTCTTCTTTGAGCCCAACTGTAATAAAGGTTTATAAAAAAAAAATATTTTCAGGATTGGGCTATGGTTGTTGTTTTTTGTGATAGCAGCTAAATAATTTTACTTTTTTTTAAAAATAGTCCTTTTCAGGGAGGTGCTGGGGCTGAAAATCTGCCCAGGAATCTTTTGGACCAGACCGGCCGAATGTTGTTCATCAGAGCGGGGGGGCGGGGGGTGATAGTGGTGCTGATTGATATTTTCAGTGATGTTCGCAATTGCAGTGGCTTGTGTTTGTCCGACTGGGGGCGGCTTCTGATTGATATTTACAGTTGTGTGCGCTGCGGTCGCCGGCCGTTCGGGAGCTTTCCTGGTTTCCCCGATGGCCGGCACGTCCCTGCCCCTTTTAAATCAGATTTTCAATTTCATCGAGCGGGCCAGATATTATTGGAGACGGGCCAGTTTTGGCCCGTGGGCCGTTAGTTGCCGACCGCTGCAGTAGAGTATTTAACACATCATGCATCAACAGACCTGATGGCAGGAACTAAGTCCACAGCTACAGCCTCAGCTAGTGACGGTTGGCTAAATTACACAGCGTTTGACAGGCTATGTTCAGCCTGACAAAGAGTAGTGTGACATAATATTAACCAAGGGGAAAATGAAACAAAGTTGCAGCTTACCCCTCCCCCCAAATTGAACCGATTCTGCCCAGTCCTTGGTTTGAACTTTACCCAAGTCTAGGATACATTTAGGTACACCACAGCTCCCTGACAGGCAGTGGACTGAAGTGAATCAGGGATTTTAATTGTCTTCTCCTTTTGTTACCCGTCCACTACAAGAGAGCCTGTGGCAGCACAATGGACTGATTTTTAATACTTCAGGAGTAAGAATGTCTTCGACTTTACTGTTCACTAATTGCAGAGCACCTTCTGAAGCCAACATTTAGACTTTCTTCACAGAATTAGCATTAAAAAAGTCATGTTTTTGGACCTTTTTTTCCTCTTGCAATATGTAAAATAAAACACATTATTGGTGTTTTTATGTTGGTTTAATGCAGGGTGGAAAGTGATAAGATTTGTCCAATCATTTTCTTGAATTAAACCAAATATTTTGTATAAAAGACATTTAAAGACTATCAAATGGAGGCAGACATTTTTAATCGAGCAATGGATGGCATCTAAGAGACCTTAGGCACAAACAGTGCTGTCTCTGGTATTACAGAGTACACTTCTGCATGAGTGCTTTCTTGTTAGTTACTTGAATATAATATAGACAGTCATGAAAAATAATAGTTTGTAAGAATTTTTGGGATTTGGAAGCTGTGAATTATCTCTGATTATGTGGTCCAAGTCCAACAGTTCATTGACCCATCAGTCCCTCCTGAGCTTCCTCTGTGGACTTTGTGGCTCTCTAACAACACTACTTCCCCCTATGCTCCCCATGGACCACGGTTTTTATGCCAACTGCCACTAGAGGGCTTATTACTGGGACATAAACACGTCCTTTTGAGGCAGGGTGAAGGGGTCTTTAATAGGTTGAATGCATGATCACTTTGACATGTGGTCTCTTTACTTTTCTGTTAAACATTAAAAATGTTGGTAACACTTGTGATTAACTGCACACCATTAATCATTTGGTTACTATCAATCAAAAGTGGGTACTTGTCTAACATGTATAAGTTATTTATTGAATATTTATTAATACATTATATCACAGTCAGAGATACTTTACTGATGCATCAATAAAGCTTTATAATAATTATTCACAATGCCATAGTAAATGCTTTATTGATACATTACTGATGTATTGGTTAAGGGTTGACAGTATCAATAACTAATAAAGCATGTGTATTTGAGAAGTTTGAGGATATTTCAAATAACCATTAATATTTTAAAGAAGACAAGTGTAATATTTTAATGGTCTTCTAATGCCCAAATGTATCATTTACACCCACTGTTAAAAAAAATCATAAATAGCTAGTATTGATCAGTGTTTTTCTTATGCTCCACCAATTCTTTAACGATACATCTGTGTGGCATATATACTTGTGTTTGTAAAAATGACAGACAGGTCATTTACATAATTAATGTTTTATTAATAAGTACATTTACCGGTGGGGCTGGATCCCATTTAAAGTCTGATTCCAGTTCTGCTTGTTGACTTTGGTTCTTTTCAGTTGTTTTTACCAATTTCAAACATTTTTGAAAGTAATATGTGATTGTTATTTCAAGAACAAACATTAAGATATACATAATTGCTTCCAGTTTAAGGTCTCAATAATGAAGAGTTAAATGTGTCACAGATTTGCTTTGTCCTTTTAAATTTTTAAAAATACGCATCACTCATTTAGAGATAGACACAAGACAAATAATCAATATAATAGATATAGATATATTATAGATATATAAGAGCCACTGTTTTAGAGGATTTAAGCAGACCTCTTTAATTTCTAGCAGTTGTACTAATGTTAGATATTCGCTCTCCTGCTCCTAAATGCATTTCACCATTCTGTTAAGGTTTAGAACCTGAATAGAAGAAAATGTGCTGATAGATATTGATATAATATAGAATATAAAACAAAACATGACCTTGTATTGTCTGAAGTTTGTCACTCAATTAGTTGTTTCTGATTTAATATGACCACATACATTTAAAACCAGGCTTAAATCTCTGTACATTTCTCTGCATTATCAAACTGATTTGTTAATTTGTACCTGCACTCATTCAAAATTAGTAGAAGTTTAAAGTTTATACTAACATCCCCTCTCCTTTGTTCTCATGCATTCACCATTAAAGCTATCACAGTTTTAACAAAGGATAAGTAAGAGCACACTAATGTAAAATCAACACCTCATCAATTATCTAAAGTTGTTAAAACTGTTAGGATTAGACGTCTATATGTTTCTGATAGACCTATTTTGAAAACATCAAATAATTGTCAGCTTAAAACAATTCATTTCCTAATTTTCTTACAGGAATCCTTCACTCTATTATCTATTACTTGCATAAAACACACCACACAACCTTTATTATTATCTGTTAACATAATTTTCGGAGAGATTCACTAGTATGTTACCAAATATTAGAAATGTAGCAGCTATTTGTTTCAAGAAAAAAATCAAACCTGTGTTTTTTTTCCTTGTTTCAGGAGCTTTACACACACTGGAGAGCCCAAGAACATGAGGATTGCTGTAAGTACAACCCACTCTGTCTCAGCGAGGATGAGGTGGCCATTATGAGGGTAGAAGGTCAGGATCACCCAGCAGGATCTCCCCTGGTTTATGGTCTGTGGCTCGCAGTGAGTTAGACACGTACGCACATCCGCAGCAAGTCACCGGCACCCTGTTAACATCAACACTCTTTAAAACTAAACGAATTTGTCTCATTAACAGATTCACTTTAATGTCTTCTGTCTTTGCTGTGTGTGCCTCGCTATCTCCTATTAGTCACACACATTCAGTCACCTACACACATCTACACACACCTACACACACACAGGAACACTGCCAAGACAACTTTTTTTTACAGCACGTCATATAAGTTAAAGAAAGCAGGATGTTTCATACATCCAAACACTTCCTGTTGTGGTGTTTACCAAGGACGTTTCCCGATGCTTTACGGGAGTGGACGCCATTTGAGGTGAGTGCTCTGTTCTTCCTGGCAACACTTACTTCTTTGACATCTCCAGAGAGTGTATGAGAAGGTGAGCAGAAAGGCAAGGGAAAGGGATCACAGCCTGTGGAGAGTTTTCTACAAGATAACTTGCTCTGTTTACAATATACTTCTAACTTTTAAACTTCTACTAGCTTTTCAATGTTTTTTATGACATCTGCTCCAGTTGTGTGCATTCCTCACCAGGTGCGAATCCTACTTTTTTCTGTTTAACATCATTTTAATTAGTGGTACATCCAATGGCCCTTTTCCACGAGCACGCCTTGGCCCTACTCTACTCGGCTCTACTCGATTAGCAGCGTGTTTCCACTAGCCTGGTACCTCCTAAAACAAGCTAGTTTTAGTACCTACTCCGCTCTGGTTCCAAGCGAGCTGAGTCCATACTAAAAGATGACGTCACCGACTGCCGGCTACTGATTGGTCAGACAATGTCGTCATCAATGAGTCATGAGCGCGACAACCTAGCATGCTAGCGGTAGCTACCATTCGCTTACCCTCATACGTCTTTTCTTTGCAGCTGGATTGCTCTCGTCCTCGGCTTCATTCTGTTGTAGAGCTTCCAAAACTCTCCTGTGCTTCTCAAGGGGTATTTCTTCTTACCACCTGCAGCCTTCTTCTGCTTTCCTTTTTTACTCAAAATGACGTCACCGCAGAGCCGCTCTCTGTTTACAGCGACACTGCGCGCCGTGTGGGGCTAATGGAAAAGCAGCACAAGGCGAGTAGAGTAGAGCTGGGTAGAGTCAAGTAGAGTAGAGTAGGGCTAGCGAAAAAAGGCCAAAAGACACATCCTGTGGTCGTGGAAAAGATGTCAGTCTGTTTAAGAAGGGTCAAATCATTGGCATCAAGCAGAGAAAACATCTAAGGAGATTGAAGAAACTACTAAAACTGGGTTAAGAACTGTCCAACACATTATTAAAAACTGCAAGGATAGTGGCGAACCATCATTTTAGAGGAAGAATTAGGGTCGAAAAGAAATCCTGAATGATGGTGATCGGTAAATCGCTTAAACGTTTGACCAAATCAAATCAAAGAAAAACAACAGTAGAACTCAGGGGTGTGTCTAATAGTGAAAGTAAGAGCATTTCCACACACACAATGTGAAGGGAACTCAAGGGATTGGGACTGAACAGCTGTGTAGCCTTAAGAAAACCACTAATCAGTAAGGCTAAGCAGAAAAAAAGGCTTCAGTTTGCTAGGGAGCATAAAGATTGGACTGAGCACACAGATTGTTGTGTCACACTCAAAATGACGTCACTGCAGTGCCACTCAGCTGTTTACAGCGACACTGCACGCCGTTGGGCAGGCGACTGGGCTAATGGAAAAGCAGCACAAGGCGAGTAGAGTAGAGCCGGGTAGAATTTCCCAAATTCACGCTGCAAAAATATTTCTTTTATTCTGTTTGACTGCTTCCTTTGCTCTCAAAATGTGGCCAAACAGTCTGATGCATGGAATTCCTTGTCAACAATTGATCCATATTTTTCATATTTCTGTCTTTTGTAATAAGTAAATAATGTTCTTCTTGAGCTTGGGGGTAACACCACGAAGTGATCTTAAACACACTGTTTGGGTTTTTTGAAGAGGAGTTACTCGAGGATGGCTCAAGAAAATATGAGTGTTGATAAGAACCTTGCAAGCATTGTCCTTGGGGGAGATACGTACTACATGGATGCAAACGGTGGCCTATACATAGTACATTGTGCCAATGAAAGCCTTGAAATGAGCTCATTTACAGGTTAAAACTACTCAAAAACTACTTTTTTGACAACAGATGGAATTAGGTTCGAAACTTTTTACTGAAATTCTTTGTGATGATCCTTGGTTTAACTCTTTGGCACGTACACACTAGAGTGACCAAATAAATATTGGTAAGCTTAATTTTTTTGTGACATTCTGTAAATGGGACCCAGTGTTGCATGAGAAAGTTTGACTGTGTTGGTTCTTTCTTTATTGACAGTAGCTTTTTACTGACACTTCTGTTTGGACAGAAGCAGAACTGATCTCTGTCACTGTGACAAATAGTTAGACTTATTCCAGTACCCCATACAACCCCACTTCAAAAGTCCTAAATTGTCCTTTTAAGTCTAAATAGACTTGGCTTACTAGCTAGTTTTGCTTTGTGGAGCATGCCTATGGACACATTTGTCTTGATATCATGAGATGACAAAGTTTTACAATAGAAAGTTTGGACAGGCAGGAGACAAAACATTTTTATATAATGACATCAAGAAAAATGCTAAATGGTTAAGAATTAAGTAGAATTATCAGAGTCAGCTTGACTCACAAAATTACAGTAGATGGAAGACCTTTAACTCTTTTTTCTTTTTTTTTAACATTTTAACTATTGTTTGATAAAGTACTTAACATTAAAGTTTTATTTGACATTTGCTTGCTCTTAATTTTTAATCGCACTTTCTCAACTTTTTCTTTCCAAATTATGTTTCTAACTGCTGATCTTTATGCTTTCAGTGCAGTTTTCAATGATGATGTGTTCCTTTTTTGACAAATTAAAATGCCAAAATTTACGTGTTATGAGCGAGAGAGTAAAATCAAAGTCATCACAGGGCTCCTGTAATAATGTTCTTTTTAAACTTGTTTTTTAATGATAAATTCTGTTCTATTGCATCTGTTAAAACATCCACTCATCTATTTATTTGTTTATTTAATATGGACAGTGCACATTAATGAACATCCATTCAAAGAACAACAGATGTAAATATGCCAGATTATAGCATCAATGCTAATTTACATCCGCAGTCCCTAGGCAGGTAACAAACATTATGGCAAAGACACACACACACAAAAGCAGGACATAGAAAAGGACAATAGATCATAATGACAGCACAACACAACACAGTTCACTTCTAAAACCCTGGATGTTAATGGTTGCAGGTCTGGTTTGCTTTCAGTCACAACGTGTGTTTTAAAAGTTTGTAACGTGGGGCACTCCCTTATGGCGGGTGGGAGACTGTTCCAGATCTTACTGCCTTTACAGAAGCAGAGTTTTTCTGTTTCACCTCACAGCCCCCTCTCGATGAGGCCCTGGTGTTGAGGCCCTTATTTAAAAATGTCAGACATAGGGGGAGGAGCAAGTCCATGAAGCACCTTATACAATAAACAAGCAAATTTAAAGTGTTTAAAGTTCTCAAAGCTCATGAAGTTATACATTTTTAAAATGCTGCAGCATTAACTGACACTGGTTTTCTATAAAGGATTTTAAGTGATATTTGTAGAGTGATTCTATGATTTTACACGTGTTTACACCTGCCAGTGACCAACAAGTTATACAATATTCAATGTGTGACAGTATCATTGAGTGTAAGAACATTCTAGCAGCACCCAGTGTTATGAACGGCCTTATTTGTTTGAAATTGTTCAGATTAAATCTCACTGTGTTAGCTATTTTTTTAATGTGGTTTTTGAAACGTAGTGTTGAATCAAGTGTTACACTGAGGTACTTAAATTCAGAAACAATTTCTAGTTCCTGTCCTCCAAGAAACACACCAGAATGTTTGATGTGCAGTGGTTGCTTTGTGAACATCATACAAACAGTTTTTGTTGTATTTAATTGTAGGCAGGATTTATGTAGCCATTTGTTTACAGGAACCATCGCTGATGTAAGAACAGAGGCTGCTGCTTGAATATTTTTGCACTAGTAAACATGACAGATGACATCGATTCAATGGTTGAAAATTTCCATCAGATGGATTGGAATTTCTCTTTAAGGAGGTTATGGATGGCTCTGAGAGCTGTTGGGGAGCTCTGATATAAGCTTTTTTGGCAGCTGTTCTATGTGCTATAGGTCTATGGGTGCAAATGTCTGGTTCAGGACCATGGACAGAGGCTTAGACAAGTGCACAGTCTGTTATTGACTGCTTTGCAGCTGGAGCCATCCTCTTCATTCATCTAGTAACAGGTGATAAACTAACATTTATGTAGAGCCTAGATTTGTTTTTAACGTCATGCTGCATCACGTGCAGGAGAAACACTCTGAAACTTTTCATTTCAGGTTCAGTTTGTCCTGTTTGTCAATATCTGATTATAATCCTAATACAGCCCTTGAACCTCTTGCTAGGAAGAGTTATAATAATAATAATAATAATAATAATAATTTTATTTATATAGCACTTTTAAAAACATAGTTTACAAGTGCTTTGACAAGCATTCAGCACAAAATAATAAAACAAACAAACAAACAATGAGCACAACGAAGTAAAAACAAAAAGCACAGCTTAAATCAGACTAACAGAAAGACACAAAGGTAAAAAGACACGAGGTGAAAAGACAGAGGGGCGACGGTTGGTACTGTGTTAATACTCCAGATTTCTTACTGAAGGCCTTTTTCAAACTTTATAGGAACCCAGACAATACAAGAACCATGCAGGATAAAAAGAGACCATGAGGACCAAACATCAACAAGAATAGGAAACACAATAAAAAAAGGGATGAAAGCAGAAATCAGGTCAGAAAATATCAAAAGATAAAATGAGCAATGATGATAAAATTACAAAATAACAAATAAGTGGCGATGATAAAATACAGTAATAAACATGAGCAAGAGATAAGACAATTAAAAAGGTCTAAAAATTATCTATAAAAGTGTAAAAAGGGGAATCATTAATAAGATAAAATCATAATTAATAGCACATAATAGTATTAATAAATTAACAAAAAGGAGTTATGTGTTATTTCTCTGGCAGTCGGATTAGACGTTCGCTCTAACACTGGTCATCCCTGCCTGTTGTTTGCAGAGCTCTATAACAGCCAAGTTTTGTTGTCCTAACTTGTATAAATGCTTTGGTGGCTTGCCTGAGTGCCTAAGCTTTCTAGATAAACACAGAGAATGTGAGAAAGGTACGTGCCGTCTCACTTTCTGTGGACAATTTTTCATGTGGAAGCTGCAGGGCATTCTCATGTCCTCACGTTATGAATCACTGGATGCTGTGTGCTATCTTTAGCTTCATAGCTTGCACCAGTGTAACACTGACAAGGAAGTGAAAATACTTTCA